>CAJNIZ010015603.1:14650-33178 GCA_905231905.1 Symbiodinium pilosum
GGGTTTTCGGACAACCCCCAAATGACCACAGCGCCAGAACCCGATTACCACCCTAAAGCCCCGCAAAGACTGAGCTGCATCAATGGCCCCTTTGCTGCCCAAGCGACGTAGTCCCGTCCGTAGAGCTGGAGGTGGGGTTGAGGCGTCTGGGCAACGGAGGGCTTGCGAATGAGATCATACAGATTACAGGAGGCCTCAGATAAGGTAGAAGAATTTATCAAGAAGCTGTCAGGAAATTATGGGGCTCTGCGAAGAATAAGGCTGGTTTGCAAGCAACCTTCCAAGGAAAGATCGGGTAAATGCCCTGGTGATCAAGGGCAACGCTTGGCCTTTAGCACTGAAATCAAGCCAATACGTGCGCAATAGCAGCCCGAACACATTTTGGGATGCTAGGTGGTGCTAGGTGAAGAGATTGAAGTTGCAAAAGGTGCTTGGGTTTTGAGAAGTTCCCGATCCTAAAGAAACGGATGACATCACTAGAAGATATACTTGCAGGCCCTGTACTACCAACCGAGAGCTTCTACATTAGCTTCCACACCTGACACGGCATGTCAGCTTTGTGGAACAGAAGTTGACACAGTAGCGAATGACCACAAATCAAACTTAGACTTTGAGAATCCTTTGTATGAATATCAACGGAACGATTACGCTTGGACTTCCAATATCTAGCCTTGAGCTGATGTCGAAGCCCTTGGCCCTGAATCCAACCCTGGATCTGAAGTCCAAGTTGCTGGTGCAGATGTGTCTAGGGCGGAGCGCATGTTCCTCACTGCGAGTCACCGTCAGTCATGCGACTGCAGGCTGAAGGCTGAGGGGTCAAAGTGCGTAGGTCCGAGTCGGCGAGAATGGTAGGGCTTTACATCCTCTTTGTGCGTACATGAACGTCCATCTACCTGGCCCTGCTAGCCGCTGCAGGTAATGAAGCGAGACTGCGTAAAGAGTCTAGTGTTCGTAATCGCTCTGGACCTGAGTCTGTTGACCACAGACAACACCCAGCAATCGACCGTGAAGTCTGAACACCTTAAGAGCCAGATCTCTGCCCGAAGTCACCTTTTGTTAAAGAAAACAGTTGGACCTTCGACCAAAGCTTGTAGGAGCGCTGCTTGTAGGGCCCTGGTACCTTCAGCTCGACAGATTATTCCGGGGAGATCAGAGGTTCATGGATCTCGAGAAACCAGCCCCCAGCATCCATGCCTCCACGCCCTGAAACCGTCACCTCAAACTTAACGCACCGCATCCAAAACCCAAGACTGTGTGCCCCTATGCTGTTCTACTATGAATTCTCCCAACCCCTCAAATCCCTCTACTGCACGAATGTGATTGCCAGATCTCTGCAGCCGCTCACGATGCATCAGATGGTGCCTGTCGAGTTGCTTGGGTTCTCTGATTCTGCAGGGAACGGGAATATGTGTGAACGAGGAGTATGTAAGGGTTGTTTAGTGAAGTTGAGGGATGACATATTCAGTCCTGGGGATCAGAAGTTGTCTATAACCTGCGATAAGCAGTGCAAAGCAATTTTGCTGTAACGCAGAAGAACAGCATGATGTTGGGTTTTTTGTTTGGGGTTATATGTCTATATGGTGTGGGTTTACAGAGCCAGTTCAGGATTTGGGGTAAGTGCGCGAGGTTGGAACACGGGTCCCTGTCAAGTACGCAACTCGAGCACTAATTACCATGGGCCTGTAGGCTAAACTCTCAGTCTGACCCCCTTGCGCCATAAACCGAACTTTGCTCCTCACACTCCGCTTGTCGGCCGAGCGGTCCTCTGGTTCAGTGGACTCATTGACGGGGAATTATCTGAGCCGCGTTCATTCCCTGTTTGGTGCCAGGTGGGCCATCCGCCCTGCTCCATGATTCAACTGAGTAGATAAGAGCTCCGTGGTGCTCCACCTCTTCTGGGAATGATCGCCCAACGACTATCCCACTTGAGCCTGGGATGCCTGCCCAGAAGCTTCACTTGTAACGCAAGAGCTTGCTGCCCAGATCCGAAATCTTCTTAAATTGTACCCTGAAAAACAGCGACAACTGTCTGACTGCTCTGGAGCCTCATGTGCTCCCGACGGCCAATCGCTGAATTTCCTTGGCTGAATCATCAGAGAACAAACCAACATTGATCAAACCTCTCTTCAATTGAACTTTGGTCTTGGTTCCGGGATTATGCAACCAAGTAGATATGGTTCAGCTGCACGTGTACAGCTGTGTAGCTTGCAATGGAGTCGCCTAAAGCTGCGTTGGGGTATCAGGGCTTTCAAGCGAAAATACACCTGTCAGACCTTTATGCGACAGAAACTTAGAAATGTCAGCCTCTGAACGTAAGTTCTTTCAGCGTTATTGAAGTCTCTAATTATCTATACCTATCAAGGTGAAGAGCGAAACGCTCTGTGCAAGTTGGTCCGTCACAAAGCCACTGCCCAAATCACAACTATGGTTTAGAGAAGCCTGGCTTCATTGCGGTAACCTGCATGGTAACAAGAAGGTCCAGACACACTGCTTACAGACCCCCAAGTCTATCCCCAGTAGGAACTTTTCGAAGACACGATATGTGGCGACAACTGGGCATGTGGACTTGTAAGTTGGTCTGATGTTAACCTCTATCGCAAAATGCTGAGGGGCGGCCCATGGAGAGCATCGATAAAATCGAACCCCCAAAGGATAGTTATCAGATTTGACCAAGGCTCCATGAGTGGTGTCCGTACGCCGGTTCATGGTTGCCTGAGCTGCTATTATGGCCAGGACGATGAGATTCAGGTGAGCCTTGACCTCAACTGCAAGACTTTAGAAAGCCATTGGAGAGCTATTTTTTGAAGTTGTAGGAATCCAGGTACACATAAGGAATCACTCTCTCTGAATCAGAGGCATCTTGGAACCCAATCATTGGGTCGGTTCGGGAAGCTGGTACTGTACTTCCTTGAACCATTTCTCACTTTCCACGTTGGGTCTCTGGATGGCAGACAAACGCCCCAAACGGCCGAGGGCCTCTGACAACTCAGAGCAATAGATCATAAATCCACACTTCCTGCAAGCGTTTAGGGATGCGGGTTCAGGGATGAAGGTGGGATCAGGGTGTCACTACCCCCCCAAACTTCGTTCCCACAACCTCCAACCAGGATCTCTGCAGGCAAGGCGCTACGAAACGCCCCGGGAAGCCACAAACAGCAGTCCTAGGCTGTACGACTGTGCGAAGCTTCTGACTTCTGACGTCCCCAAGCTTCATCTGGCTGCGGGGGTTGCGTGTGGTTCGCAGCTCTTCAGGGTCTCAAGGAAGAAATAAGGCATATGCAGGGCTATACCAGATTCGTTGTGTATATTCTTTGTAGAAACCAACTTTAGTTGAGTAAGGGGTCAGCTGCTTCGGTGCAGCTACCGAAACCAGACAAATTACGGCAAACCTGCGCGTCATACGTCTGGGCCCTCAAGCTAAACCTCTATCCTGAAAGTCTCCCAGGAGCCAGGGGATTATCAAATCAACACTGGGGGAGTCCCTGTCAAGAAACTGCAGCACTCCCAGGCAAGCCCTTCAGACACCCGTGATCCTGAAGCCCTCGAGGCCCTCGAGGCCCGTGGCCCTCCAGAGCAGACTAACAACTTCAAGGACCAGGTGGCAAAAGAAGCTGCGGCTTCCCACGGAGTTGTCAATGGCTCACAAACCTACCCCGGGCCTGTCGAGTGATGACTGAGGAGAAAGCAAGTAATTGTAGGCTTGCCCTCGGTGAGCTTTATACAAGCCCTACAAAACAGATCTGGCAACCCTGAACTATTTTGCATCAAACATGTGGTACATGTTGATATGTTTGTCGCTGGATGTGTGACAGATATGCCATAAGCCACATGTGGTACATGCTTGAGGACCTTGATCATCAAGCACCCCAAGACCCTGTGCAGAATCTACCGAGCCCCTGGAAATGGCAGATGGGCAGCGTGCAGTCGATGGACGGCTGGGCAGCTGGGGAGTCGGTTTTCTCAGCTCAATCTTGCCGTGCAGCCGCTCTTCCCTCGTGACACAAATTTCCACTGCTGAGTTCTGGGCCTGAAGCGTCAGACCTTAGATTTCTCTTGTTGTGTTGACTGGTGCGTGAGGGCAAGTTGCTGGAGGCTGGAGGATTTCTAAGTCTGCTGGACTCCAAGGGTCTAGGATTCTGAAAGGCTTGAGGGTTTCGGGTCTGAAGAGATTCAGCATCAGGCACTTGAAGGTTTGACGACTAAAGTTCCACATCAAGGTATGGGGGCCATACATGATACCGTAGCAGCTGGTACACCTGGGCTAGGCTACTTCTGTGACTACTTGCCCAATTACCGAGCAACAGGAGGTGGTACCCACAGTTGCCTGAAAGACTTGCCCCGCGCGTGTCTGACTTTGTAGACTGTCGATCCCGAGCTTCGGCTTTATGCTGTTCAGGCCGTATGCCAGTAGGAGTCGGCTTCTTTGCCCAGGGCTAGGTTGTGTCAATCGTGTCTTCGTTCAAGCACGCTACTGATGCCAACGAGGCCGCCATCCAGTCACGTCCCATCTGTCAATCTGCAAAACCTCCTAAGGTCCTAAAACCCCCATCCCTTTACCCCACACCGTACCTAAATCTTCCTAAACGTCCGGCTCATGATTTGTACCCGGGGCACATACATCATGTCTTGAACAGCCAAGAAACTGCGCAGCTATTACAATTTCTGAATTTCCTACAGCTCCTAGACGTAACACTCTGTACTTCCGATGATCTTCGTAATGACCTTAGTCTTTTTGGAGCCCGCAAAAGCTTTCGACAAGTTGCTTCTCCTTCTCTTTCGCCTCAGGGGCTGGAGGCTTCAGATAAGGAACTCAAATACAACGAGCAGAAGCTACAGCAACAATACAACAAAGCCCACATCACAACTGAATGTATGCAGTTGAGAACAAGCCTGAGCGAGAGCAGCGCTACTTCAAAAGCCTACCGATCGGGGCTGCATACGGGTGTTTTCGTTACATGTACTCAGACTCTACCTTCACATACGGTTTCATCAATCTGGAACCCTGAAACACACCCATTGCTTCGACCATGCACACTACAAACGGCAGAAAGCCTGAAACCTTGGAGCCCTAATACCCAATGATCGCAAATACCGAACCCTCAACACCCCTCTGCCTTGTCCTCTTTCTTCGACTTCTTCTTCCGATGCCGATCATCCCCGATCCAGACCTCAGGGCAAAATTCTGTGCAAAGCGTAGTCCCAACGAACTGCGCAGGCCCGGGCCCTGGCCTCTTGCTGGAATTCCACAAGCTGTTGTAACAGTGTTGGATTGAAATCGGAGTACACTGTGCTTTCTGCCGCATCTACAGTAGAAGAAGTACAGTATGGGTCAAATGCACCAGCTAGTGGGCAACTCAGGATTTCTTGGCTATCTTGGAGTTCTGTCTTGTTCGGGAAGCTACTGCGCAGTCCGGGAACAAGGAAAATATTTTAGCTGCAGCAATTGGATGCTTGAACCCTGAAGCCGCAACACCAATGTGATGTTTTGGCTTTATTGACAAATCAACCTATAATGGAATGAAGTATCGGGGCTTCGGGGCGCCTGGCACTATAGCTTTGGACTACAAGGAGCTGAATCCTGGAACTCGGCCACAAAACTCCTCAGAATGATGAAAAGTTTCATCCTGGGAATGTTTAAAACAGATGTTTCTCCATGGAGTTTTTTAGTTTAGGTTATCTTTATAGCTGACGCGGTAGCTGCTCAGCGGTAGTTGTCATCCTGGGCAACAGCACCCCCACACAACAATGCAGACCCTTACAGTATCTGTGGGGCGGCCGGACGGACCGCGAGATTTTGCTTTCACCCAAAGTTGGTGCCGCCGAGTGGCATAGAAGACCTTTTGAATGGTACACCTGCGCTCATCCAACGACCACTCCTGCACATCTTTGATTTGGGCCTCTTGAGCGCTGAATCCAATGCACCCTTAGGTCTGGTGTTCATTGTGTAGCACAGGTGCACACAGCAAGGCCTTGTGGTCTTTCCCACTTGTTCTAGATTGCCAGTACAACACTTTAAGGCATTGGGGGTAGCGCCCACAGTAACCGCTGGTCTGGCCCCGTCTTGGGCTGCGGAGATGGGAGTGCGACATTAAGGCCTCGGGATGCTCCGTCCGAAGTACAACATACAATAATCACGATTTTCTCCAATTACTCTTGCTGTTTTGGGTCCCTGTTGTGCTGCTAGACCTCGTGTTGGTAATACAAACCCGAAGAGCCCGAATGGTTGGATCCTGACTCTAGATGCCACCCAAGATGAGGCCCTGACAAATATATGAGTCACAACCTCCAGCAATTGAAATGGAATGCTATTTCGAGATCAAACCAAAACCTCCGATTCGATCCACAGACCACTACCGCCCCAGTTCTGAGCCATCAAAGCTGACTAACTGCAGGCAGATTGTTTATCCCTTACCATGGAGATCATGCAGCAAGCCTGCGACTTGAAATCCTTGAGGCCCTCGGGTGTACAGATCTTCCTTGCTTGCTTCACGAGGGAATTTCTGGAAAGGTCAGATCAAAATCTGAAGTATGTATCATCGCAAAACAGCTGTTTCCATGGCAATCATGTCAACGAAGACGATGATGCCACGGAAAATTGTGATTATGACAAAAATGATGTGGATGATGACGTGAGAACCACGATGATGGTGATAATGACGACAATAGCTGTCCAAAGGCTGCAGGAATAGACGGCTGAGGTCGGAACTCAGGGATAGTTTTAGCATCTAATTGATCTCATGTCACGTCTAAAACTACCCATACGCGCGTAAAACAACTGAAAGCCCAACTCCAGAACTCACAGAAGCTCCCTGTACATCTTAGAGCGCTAAACGTTGAATATCCCTGGCGCAGCCAAAGCCTCCAGCAGCAACGACTTGCATCCAGGCCCTAGCTTGCGTGCATAGAGAACTTGAGTCCCAGTGTCTTCTCGATCACAAAGCGCGAGAACCTGCCACTGCGGCGGGGTCCAATGCTCCATCGTGATGCCCTTTTTGATTGCAAGACCGTGAAGAGATGCATAACAAACTGTGGCAGTTTCTGTGAACCATGCATTTCCGTCGCTCGGCTGGGCTTGATTCAGTGGGGCTCAGGGCTTAGGGGGGCTACCCGATGCTCATGAGGAGCTTAGCTTGTGTCAGAGTGGGGGCGTTCGGATTCAAAGAGTTGGCGACATTAGGTCTCGCCAAAGTTCCGCGTAAGCATTGCTACTGTAAAAGTTCCTGAACCTGCAAAAGCAACCCCTACTCAGGTTGATGATTGGCAGCCGTAATGTGCGATGCCATTTGTGCCGGGAGAGATCCATCTCTATTTCTAGAAATAGCTGTAATCCTGATAGAAAACCCATATATTTCCACAACTATCACTATAATCCCATGACATTCTAATCCTGAACTCGAATTAATGAGAAAGGTTCAAGCCACTGGACGCTTATAATCACAACACCGGAGTCCAACCCTCAAGTCCGTGATGCACATCTATAGCCTAGATGCCTGTGCCCAAAAAACTCAAAAGGACTCTCGGGGCCAGGCAGACACCGTGCTTTTGCCACGACGTCCTCGGGCGCTTGCTCGAACTGAATCTGCGGCAGTTGCTGGCTGTGCGGTGCAGGAGCTTGGGATGTTACAAGGTGTTGTAGGCAATCTATATTTGTCCTGTTGCAGTGTACAGCAAAAAATCCTGTTGAAGGATTCCGCATAGGGTTGAATGAAGGCTTTTATTTTGAATGCTGAGATTTCAGGCATGCGATTGTGATTTTTTTGCATCATGCAACCGGGCTCTGTGCACAGGTTCCTGAGGATGTTGCTAAAGTTCCCCGTTGTATAAGGCTGGAGGACCGACTCAACCATAGAATCTGAACAGAAACATTAACTCTGAATCTGAAACCGGAGCAGCGGGGAGGGGTAGTAGCACCAGAAAACCAAGAGTATGGGCAAACACTTTGAAGCTGGTGCTGTTGACAATGCACAAGGTTCACGTCATGCCCGTTCAGTTCCCAGAGCCGTAGCAAAGAACATGTCAACACCTTGTTTCCGACAGAAGCAATGCCTCGATGACGGTGGTGTTCTCCGGCAGGTTGTGTGACTGGACCTAGGCATATGCAGCTAGGCTCCAAAGGTGTCCAGCGGAGGATTCAAGGTATACTGTTGGGATTACGAGTCAAGATTCAAAGTTTCTGGAATCATGAGGCTTGTCTCAAGATAGGGGGCGGGGTCCCTTTTGAGAGTTCTTGAATATCAGGCTGCTAGGAATTCGTGCGTTTGCGCTGGCATCCCATTCGTACACTCGACACACGCACACAGCGATAAACCGCAGCCTGTGGGAAGCTCGAGCGCGGGTTGTCTACACGATCAACTGAGACAGCTTTGACGAGGTTCTCCTCTCTAATCTTCAGGTGCAAGTTATAAGTAGGAGCTCAGGAAAAGTCCAGCCGAGGCTTCCGCAGATTGGAAGTACTCATCGCTGGTGCACCTGAGGGGTTGAGGGATCAGAGCGTCAATTTCAGGGTTGCCAGGGCTATGGGTATTGCATGGGAATACCCAGGAGGCTGTGGCAAATATGAGCTTTTTCTAAGCACATGCCCTGATGCCCTTGACAGCCTGCTATCCCTGTGCCGGAGCACGCCTAGCTTCTTGACACGAATCCCGAATGCCCAATACCCACCTTGACCCAACCCCATAAGTATCACGTTTTTGGGCATGCCAAGGTCCGGGCTTCACAAGAAGGCAATGCCCACCTTTCCGCTGAAGGCACCAACATGTGAGAGAGATGTGGGATGCCAACATTCAGCTTAGACTTGCGGGTCAAGAGATTTCGATGAGGTGACCTACAATGTGTTGCCTGGATTAAGTCATGAATTCAAAGATTAGGCTTTCTGCTGCGGGGTCAGCCGGCACAGGCGCTTTTTTGGAACCACTGCAGAAGCAAACCTTTGGGGATTCGATTGCCAGTGCCGACGCCCGGAGGCTCAGGGGTTGAGAATGCCAGGCTGAGGCTGATGCGAATTAATTCTTGCACCGGCGGTTACGCGCTGCGGTGTTAAATTTAGTTCGCAAGACTCCCTCTTGTATAGTAAATCCTGTTCCTACTCAGCCAGGAACGATAACGAATGCCAGGAGTTTCGGTAGAATTCAGAGCTCTGGGTCTTGACAGTGCAGGCCTTCGAAGAAGCCCTGCCCAAGGCTTGCTAATCCAAAGTTGGCTACGCATTAACGACTGAAGTGTGTCCGCCGCTCAGCGAGCCCCCTTCAGAAAAACAAAAGATGCCTGACTGGAAGGCTGTAGGATGGAGGGACAGGCCTGTGAGTCTTCAACCCAGTACTGCTCCTTCCCACAAGCAAATCGAATGCTCTTCCAGCACAGGCCAACTTTAGACCAACCTTTCACACCCCACGTTGGCTGAAGATGCGAAAGCTTCACTATCTTCACTGAAGCCTCAAGACTAGATGGTTAGGGAACATCGCGCTGGAACTTCTCTGGCGCTTTTAATCCTACAGCAGAGACGGTAAATTTGGAGTCATAAGCACATGGCAGTGCACCATTCACACTCGCAATCTTTGGCGTAAGGAAGTTTTTTGCGGTTCGGTGACGAAGCATGTCTGCCTATGATCCTAAGTCTTAGGCTTATGGCTATTACTGAGGGGAACCTGATGTCTGAGATGTTCGTAATAAACACTTGGGGACTTCATGGTGAACTGTCCTGACAACTCAGCAGCTGGCCTTTGTTGCCCTCACTGATGGCTTTCAAATCTTTGCTGAGCCTGCAGCAGTTCTGGTTAACGTATTCGGGCTTAGGAATAAGCATTTTCGGACTTCGGCCTAGGTGCTGGCGCGTTTACATAAGGCCATCTCAAGGCCCTTTCGGATGCAACCATCTGCGCTGTCTTGTGCTTTTTGCCATGAGATTAAACAAGCTGCTCCAAGGCAAGCGAAGCCAATGCTGCAGCACACCCAAGTGCCCAGCGATTGTTACACAAATTGCACAGTGCTCCTATTTCGCTGTCATTGTCTTCTAGCCCCATTCCGGAATGGATGCTCTCAACAAATCCAACCATTACCTCCCCACATGCATCGTAACGTTGAATCCCGATTAGTGCGGGGGTCCCCAATAAAGTAAAGTTTTTTGAAAATTATGCTGGACCCCCTATTCGACTTGGGGTGTCCCAATAAAGTAAGCTTTTCTGCCGGAAAAATCTAGGGCAAGATTTTGATGAGGCCAAAATGCTTTTGGATTTAAAGCCAGGCCTTTACATGAAAAGCACAGTCTATTGCCTCTTGAATCTGGAAATTGATGCCACCAAAAACACTCGATTTCTTATTAAACCGCGTATTCGAACAGGCTAGGCAATTAAATTCCAAAGGCGGTAGTCCAGCAGAGCCCCTGATCCTCAATAATATAAACTATCTGGTGGGCTCAATAATGTAAAGGTCTTTTGGTCGGACTAGCTGGGAGGCAAAAAAATCTAGGATTTAGAAGGCTTGGGCTTTCGTCAAAAGGCCCTCGAATCTGGAAATGGATGCCACCAAAACAGTCGATTTCCTATTAAAATGCTTATTCGAACAGGCTATATAGGCAATCAAATTTCAAAGGGGGTCCCGCCAACCACATTCGCCAGGCTAAGGGTCCTCAAAGTTAAGGCCCCGAAAAGCCCCGATCCTCAAGGAAATATATGATTGGGGGGGAATCAATAATGTGAAGGTTTTCGGCTGGGTAGTGGTGAAGCCACTCTAATTAGTTTTTAACTGCTTGTAATTGGTCTTTATTTAATCCATTTCAAATGGATTTTAGAGAGATGTCTTATGGCTGTTTTCAAGGCCAGGCCTTTTATTATGAAGGCCGAGGACCCTGCGCTTCCCATTCTTTTGAAAGCTAAACTGAGCAAGTCCTTATGAATTTTGATAGAAGCCGAAGGATCCCTCTTTCGTTATTGGTTCTAATAGGAGCCATAGGCTTCTGACATCAATTCCTGAATTGCTCTGATCCCTCCCCTTCCCGTATTGATTGTCATAGAAGCTGAATGACCCCTCTTCCCTAATTGGTTGTACTAGGAGGCATGGGATCCCCCAGGAGCCCCAATTCGTTTCGGGGACTTTCTATTATAGAGGCTACTCTTTTTGTTTGGGGGGACTCCCCACACCAAGCAGGATCCAAGAACAGCACACCTAGCTTAATGATTCTAGTCATCGAAGTGTCAACCATGATTACCAGGATTACCCCGACTCTACCAACGATTTCTACTGAAATGCTCCTGGGCCACTACGAACAAACCAAAAGCAGGATGAATGTGCCTTTTGTGGCAGGTCTGGTTCACTCAGGGGATTTCTTGCCACGTCTGTGATGTGCGCAAGTGCAATCTATGATATCCGAGATCCTGAACCATATCGCATCCCAAGCACTCAGCACGCTTATCCTATGTCCCCAAATGCAACCGCAGTAAGTTCAAGCCCGGCGGCTGTTTCGTGATGGAGTCGCCCCAAAACTCTGTTAGGTAGATGCCTGCCCGCATCATGGAGAGCTTGCGAATTTAAAGCGCTCTGATGCTTTGGGGGGTTGAGTCTGGGCTTAGCACTTGCGCTTGGGGTTGAGGTTTAGGCTTTCCCACTACTGCTGGAGCCGCTAACACATTCATAGTTTTTAGCCCTCTTCAAGTCACGAATGCAGGCCCCGGGCTTTGGGATAAGGGTGCAGAGCAAGGGGTTTCGGATTTTGGGGCCTGGTTCTTCTGCATTGACTGTCTCGGAAAGCCTCAAAAGGATTCAGGGAATCCTACAGCGGACCAATCCCCAAAAACAAGAGAAAACTGACTTCGAGGTGAGGTTCTAGCTCACACAGCACCTCTCCGTGGAATTCATCCCCTGAGCCGTTCAAGTTAAAAGTCTCCCTATCTGGGTGGATTACTTCAACGCTCTCAGTTTGAGGCTATATATGGCTCAGGCTGCGGGACACGTAATTTTCAAGTCCTACGAATTTCTTGGCCTTTTTTGGTCTTGACCTTCGCATTCATGGGAATGTCGCGGACAGGCCTCAGCAAAGGAGACCCAAAGGACAACAAATTACTCCCATGCACCACGCGAATGGCGCGATGTAGTTTGATTCCTTCAGTAGAAAAATCGCATATGCCACGGGTATTCTGGGACTCCGGTAGGAATTTGTGCATGAAAGCTGGAAAGACGCAGCTGCGTTTTTTGGGCAAGCATGTTCTCGGTCGGGTCTGAGGTCTTGGTTGAGGATTTTGGGTCGTCCTACATGCCAAGCTGACAGGCCTGAAGGAGTTGCCCCATGAAGCTGGGAGGATGTTTGGTTTTGGTGCCCGCAGTGGTGAACTTTCAGCTCTCATGGTGCCCTTTCTGAACGCTTGCGCTGTACAAGCAGAACGCATCACCTGCCGGTGTCGTGCTGCTGCGCTGCAATCTCTGACCGCGCTGTTAAGCAAAACAGGTCCACTGTGGTAAAGACAATTTGCTCAAGATAGGAGTTAGGGCTTTGCATTTGCTCCTCGTCAGCAGCGAAGCAAACAGGGCCAAGGCAATCTGAAACACTGTACGAGTATGTGCCGGGGTGCTCTGCGGCCTGCGTACTCACTTACAATATAGAGTCCCAAAGCTGGCTTCAGATATTTTGGGAGCTGTCACACAGTCAGAATTGCTGCATCAGCAAACACAAGAGTAAATGTACTGGCTACGAAAGGGCTGCCCTCTTAGAGACTTCAAGAGAGCTCATCTGAATCGCTGCTAGGATCCCTAAGACGGAGGAAGATTCCGTTGCCGACCTGACCCACGGACGTGCCGACAACAACCATAAACATTCTCCACATGTGCCGAAGCACTTGACATCATCGTACGGTCGTACGACGCCGTAGAGACCTGCACAACTTTGCGCATCTTTAATGTCGTGCTAGCGAATTTCAGGTTTCAAGGACAGCCTTAGTAAGCTTGGTGCTCTGAATGGGGACACATACAAGAAACTTTGGCCATGGTACGCCAAGCACCCACGCAATTTGTCAGTGCACCTCCATCTCGTGGTCCTGTAATTGTTTGCTTTACAAGACTTCTGCTACTGCACTGCTGTCCTTGATAAAGAACTCAGGGTCCAGGGTTCAGGCTGTGGGTATCCTGTTGCCTTGCAGGTTTGGTGCTTTCCTCGTGAGTCCTGTCCTGAGTGATACTTTACGAAGTGGCTCATGCTTTCGACCTAGGGTCCCTAAGGTTCTAAGTGACTGTAAAAGACGTACACGAGAACACAACGGCCCATGATTGGAGATTAGGACCGTGTGGGAGAGGTACAGCGTAGCTAAACGCTCCACCAAGAATCGGTGCATTTTCCTTGCTGTTATTGTAGCTTTTGTAGGCGAAAAAGGAAAATTGCCAAACTACAAGTGGCAGGCGCTTCATGAAGCACTGGGATTGATTAGTTCCGGTCCAGTCGGACTAAAGTCAGAACACATGGTGACATCGCATTAAGAGCTAAAAGTTAAACATTGCAGCAGAGAATGGCATAGAAGCAGGGATGTCCCACAATATTTTCCTAAGACATGATCAGAACCCATGCATATTGCTGACCAAAACACCCAACGAACATTTGGGGAAGTCGGCCCCAACCAAGAGCCGTATTCATTACGCCACCAACATGTCTGAGGGGGAAGGGCCTGGCTTCTGAAATGACGTAGGCAATGTCCAAGGCCAAATTCTTCAGGCATGAGAAATGCCTGATGAACTCTATAGATCTCTTCCAGCCCTCGCCTGAAAGGATCCGCAAGTGCTTCTCCGCATACTTGCGTGTCTCCTGCGTCATGTAGCTGATGCCCAAGCTCAAATGCTCTGGCACAGGGGCACAACTGTGAGTTGAGCTGAAGCAGTTTTGGGCTGGGGCACCCTCCCGCCTAAGCCTATAAGACCGACAGCCTGAATCCAAGACATCGGGAACTGGGCCTCCTGGTTGTTCCAGTCGTCTGCTCCCAGGTCTGCGCACAGTGCCAGCACGGCCTGGTCTTGAGATCATGGCTTCAAGCTTTGAAATGCGCAAAGAGGAAGTAGGTGGGGATCTACAGCGCTCAGTTTAAAGAAGGGTCCAACCCAAGCAATTAAGCTACGAAGTTCCACCTATGATCGCTCCTCACTTGTAGGCAATGTCTGCTTGTCTTTGCAGCGTGCTACCATCCGAAGTTGTTGCTTTGGGACTATTATCTGCAAAGCCCACTTTCAATTGTCCTCACGTCTTACTCAATCCCAACAGGGCGCGACTCCTGAGTTGGCAAGCGGAGCTGTATCTTGATTGAAGTGGGCCCTTCCAAGTTTACATAGAGCCTCTGCATGATGCTGCTGAATCTCGATATGACCCTTGAAGCGCTCTAGAAGTAAACACCCCTGTCGCTCTGTCTGTGCAAGCGCCTGCTTCGGCGGCAGCTTTTCAAAGCTCTTGAATCTGTCCAGGTGGCTTTTCCTTTGCGCAGAGCAGATTTGAGCGTCTTTGGTTTTGAGGTCCAGCGCGTGTTTGGAGCAAAGAGGTTGTAGGGTCTAATGTAGGCATCAGCGCACTGGCGTGAGAGTTGCATAGCGAGAAGTTGCACAGGACTTGCAGGGAGTCTAGACAGGGTTCTCCGGTGCATAAACAGAAGCATTTTTAAAGTCTCTGCATCCTCGAGCCGACCGCTTGCAGCCTAAACTCTCAAACTAGCAAGCTCCAAAAAATCTCTTCACACCGACGCTCTTTAGCTCCAAACTCTCGGGGCAAAGACTCCCAGCGCCAAATTCTTTTCTGTCGGGCGTCGACATCTTATCACCCAGGCCCATGATGCCCTTGATGCCTTGGAGAGAATGAGCGGACAGGATGTAGGAATGTTTGGGTTTAGGATTATGGTTACAGCTCTGCGTTTGGTGTTCGGGCTTCAAGGGCTGGAGGCGGGAGAGTCAGGCCTGCAAAGCCCCAACTGTGTACCAAAGCCAGAGGATGAGCATTTTCTGCAAGCCAACTTGCAGCTACATCTCACAGAAGTTTCATGTTCGGGGAAGCTTTCTTCCTTCTTCCTGATCTTTTCCTTCTGCCTCCAGCGCTTACTTCTGAAAGTGTGCGGTAGCACTTTCCACATTCACTAATCAGGATAAGGTAAGATGGGCCATGCTGGAGCATGCGACCCCGACACTACCTCAGCCACGCGCTCAGGAAGAACTCCTTCGTCGCACACCCCGAAGTAAAGCTGCTGTGAGCATTAATCCTTCAAGCAGCTCTGCAACTCCAGAACCCAAGGCCACTTGGAAGGGTGTCAGAGCCCCACCAGTTGGATGCATGCCGACCATCAGAGGAGCTCCGCCCCTCTCAACCTTTCCCCAAACCTGTGATTCCAAATCCGCAGGCCAAATATGCTTGGCCTGAAGTTTATGCCTTGTGTCAAAGAAGAGTTCCCTCTCAGGCTGAACCAATCACACGTCATAAGCAATTCCTCACACGGTTACATCATGTTCTTGTGATATGAACAGGACGAATCCAGACATGCAGCCTAAGTCCAAACCCATAGACCGGAACAACTGCTCTGGGCACCTTTTTTGCCTGAAAATTGCGGCGCCTCTGGCACGAAAATATAACGTGAAAACTGTGGACTGAGGCGGACACAGCCCAAAGTCTAGATTCAAGATCTTGGCAGTCATGAGTTACAGGCCGTGCTCTACCAAGCTTAGGCTGTAAACCTTGTCAGCTCGGAGTATAACCAGTATTTCCGTGAGTCTCTGGCTGCGCCATGTGAAGAGTCAATTCCTGGGGTCAGACACGTTCAGCTTTAGATGCAACACACCAATGCCTAGCTGATCATGACAAAGAGGTGTACTCTGTCGACCCTTGTCCAGCTGCTGTAAAGTACCTTTCCTCCCCCTGGTGAGTTCAAAATGGCTCACACGGGTTCACAATCGCGGCCGCAACTTGGCAATTGCCAGGCCGACAAAAACACCTTGGTGAGCTGCTGCCACGAGGAGAAGGGAATGATGTGGAGCTGAGATGGTCAGGGAGGAAGCAAAAAGCCAAGGCTTTCATTCCTTGCGGCTTTTTGCTCAATCGGAGTTTGGACAGAGCGAGTTGTCTGTTTCGGCGGGAAGTCTTTCCGAGTTGGGCTGGCTATACCTGCCTTTCAGCTAGTGATGTTTTTGGTCATGGAGTGTACTGCTTCGATCCTGGATACGTCGCTGGTAAAAGCATTTTGGATTCCTACGCCTAACACTTGATATGCACCCTCATGCTTGGAACCCAAACTGTGAGTGCAACAAAAGCGAAAGTTGAACGAGGCTGTGTTGAAATGTTACCTTGCGAGACAGCGATCTACACACCCCAAACCAGAAGACTCAGTTCTCGAACTCCTTGGACCCTGAACCCTAGATCTAAAAGTCTAAAAGCTGGAATGGAATGTGCATGATCAGGCATGCTAGATTCCAAGACTTGAACTGCAAACGCAGGGCGTGCTCAGACCGACCAATCCTTGAGCCCCCCCGAAACCTGTATTTTCAACCAAATGAAGTTGAGAGAAACTCGATCCTCGAGGCAGGCACCTAACGCAACGGCACCGAGCAGGCTCGGCAACTTGGCACCTCGGCTTCAGCATACTCCTTGTTCCAAGTCCTGTTTTCCAAAACGACCAAAGGAAATGATCACTCCAAAGCCGTACCCGCCGTAAGGAACAGCATTGTTTGACGCATGAATCTCAGCCTAAGCTTTAGACGTCTCCTCCACCTGAAAACCTAGCAGCAACAGCACTGAACGCTAGAACTTCAGCCCCAAAGCCTGTGCTCGGCAGATTTCGCGAGGATGTTGCAAACTCGGAGATCAGCGTATTCGCCTCATTCAGGCTGGGGGGTTACACGCTTGGGGAATCTTTTGCAAGTTGGTGCTTGGGAGTTGCGAGCGTGGCCCAAACGAGGGGTAAAGATAGGGTACACAAAGGACACCCCTTGACATTCCTCAAGTCGGAATCCTGTTGTTGCAAGAGCTGGGACAGTCTGCACTGTGGCTCCCGTACATTGAGTGTTGAATCGCTGCCGGAATGTATCAAGTCCATATAAGATGGGAAATCGTAATCCCCAACAAATACTCCACGTAAAGTCAAGCAGGCTGTTAGCCCGAAGCTTGAAGCTCTCACTCAAGACCCCTGAGTAACTCACTTTCAACAAAACAAGCAACAAACAACAAAGGAAGCGTATGAGCTTTCCTGAAGTACTCGTAACTATGACTCTAACTTGTAAGAGGAAATCAATTTGGATGAAGTTACTTGAAGAGCCAGCGACAGGGGGATAAAACCCCATGCCCCTTACAAACGAAGAAGCTGATCTGCTTGGCATGTGGCGATGGCGTAACGCGGTGGAACAAATAGCTTTGCAGGATGCTTCTGCCTTGAATCTGGGCAAGAGATGGGTTTGGGGAACTGGGGTATGAAAGTAGTTGAGAACTCAATGTTTAGGATTTGTTGTCCCGGGTTATGGGCCAGGGCTGTGACACGTTCATGTCTATTGTTCTCATCCGCGCACTAATGCAGCAACGATTGAGCAACCTGCTGCGTTCGGCTTAGGCCCATAGTTGCTCGTAAGCGGTGGGGTTTTTGGGTTGATGGCTGACATAATAATGCTTGAAGTTTAACTCTTTGAAGCTTTTGGGCGTGAACATTTTGGCGTTGAGGGTTTCATGATTATAGGCAGCCCTTAAAATTGTTTGATTGTGCAAAATGAAATAGGTACCACTTGCGAGCAAGCCCTTCTGGATATCAAGTTGCTTCGGTTTTTCGTCCACTGCTGAATTAAAGGATGTGAGTTGGCGTGGTGGCTTTGAACTTTGGGGTGTTTGGCTATAAGGCTTTGGATAAGGATCTGGGGGTGGGGATTTGGATTCAGGCCAGGAGGTACAAGCTTACAGTTCGAAACAGGGATTCATGACGTGGGGCAAGGATTGGTTGGTTGGCTCATTAGGCTTCAGTTGTCGGTGATGGCCATCTAGTGCTAGAATCTATAGGAGCTCTGGCGAACTACTGGTTTCTGCCTGAGAAGGGTTGCATGTACCACCGTATACCCATATACCGACTTCATATCCGTACATGCAGCTACCCGCGAATGAAGGCCTGTGATTCGGTGTGTGTTTATATACTGCTAGCCTCGGAAACAAAGTGAATTTCAAAACTGGCTACAGCGGACTATGACCCTGCAAGGCCCTGTTCGGGTGCCCTGAAGCTTTGCTGGTGCGAGCTAGGCAACTGCAGCATCTGCTGGACTTCGCTTTTTGTGAACCACCTGCGCCAAGATTGCTTGTCATTGCCCCTTGCTACCGTGACCACAAGCACGACCAGGAGGACGACTACTTCTCCTGCCACTGCCGACGAAATGAGCACACCCATCCTCGTCATCATTGTCCTTCCTGCGTATATTGTATCTGCTACGACTACCCTGCTGCTGCTGCTGCTGCTGGTGACAATGCTCGTGCCTGGTGCTGGTGCCTGGTGTTGGTGCCTGCTGCTGCCTGGCTGGTGCTGGTGCAGCAGCAGCGCCGCCTCCGCCGCCGCCGCCGCC
>CAJNIZ010015603.1:33278-56949 GCA_905231905.1 Symbiodinium pilosum
CACCAGCACCAGCACCAGCCCCAGCCCCAGCACCAGCACCAGCACCACCAGCACCAGCACCAGCACCAGCACCAGTACCAGCACCAGCACCAGCACCAGCACCAGCACCAGCACCACAACCACTGCCGCCGCCGCCACCACCGCCACCGCCTCCGCCTCCGCCACCGCCTCCGCTGCCGCTGCGGGACCGACGTCAACAGAGGACACTGCGACTGCTGCTACTAATTATGCTAGCGACGACGAGGTAGAACAATGTTGATGACAACGACAAGAATGTTCATTACCACGAGAATGATGATGACGAGGATGACTGCTAATTACTGGTATTGATACTGCTGCTGCTACGTACTGATACTGCTACTGCTGGCTACTGCATGCTTCTCCTATGACAATGACTACAATGAGCACAACAACAGCCAATGCTACTATTCCAATCTCAAGTGCTTCTTCTGGTACTGTTCTCGACAGTGGATGTGCTACCAAGCATAGCTGCTTGCAGTTGTGACGAGCTTACGGGCTTGGTTGAGTCTTCAAACGACTATTGCACGTCTTCAAGTGCATGGGCGTGAACAACGTCAAAGGACCCCTTTGCCATGGCGATGCATGGCTGTGGGTTTGGAGTTTGGAATTTGGGCCTTAGAACGGAGATCTGCCTGCAGATCCCTGACTGACCCGTTGATCGGAATCCGTCTTGCAAGGTGCCTTTGGCGACCACGATGCATCAGTTATCGTGATGGGCAGCAGAATCGATGACACATCCAACTCGACCGACCGCCCAAAGCATTTTGCAAACTGACAAGGCAAAGTCCATACCCCCACCTGGCATCTTCGATCTCTTCTCGGTTCACGGCTAAGTCCTGCGGAAGAGCTACACTTGGTTAGCAACCTGCTGTGCACGATTTAGGTTCAGGTCTCCGGAGCCCGAAACCAAGTTGCAAATTTTGTTCGGACAATAATTCTTACTGCTGAGCGAATCTTGCGCCGGCTTGGGGACACAAGAGCTACTGCAAACCTGCTTGAGCTAAGCACAGGAAGCCCGCCTTTGCGTTTGTGCGGCCATCAGCATGATGAACCGACTGCGGATCCGCAAGGAACAAGTCTTACGCAGGAAGTTCTTGTACACTGAGTGACCTGACCATCCTTTTCTAGGGAGGTAACTCCCGGAGATGAGCTGCCAAAGTGTATATGATGCTTATAAGTGTGTGAACATCTCAATGGCAATGGCCTGCAAGGCACAAGTTTGGTACCGCTCAGACCAACTGATAGAAGACATTCTGCGACGAAAAGCGTTTGCTTTGTGAAGCTGAGAAAGCCCAAAACCCAAAAAGGACGAGCAGCTGGGCCAAAACTATCAGAATAGGCTGCTGTGGGAAAACTTACTTTCGGCGGGGAAGACATGTAAACGGACGATGCCACTTGATGCTGAGGGAACAATGAAGAGGATGTGCATACATTATTCACGGCCCCATTACCCCTTCCTGATCAAGCCCATCCATATGTCTCTTGGGGCTCACAAGCTACGAGCACGCTTCCAGGATCCTTCCAAATCTAGGTCCAAAATAACACTTGTTCCGCAAGCTCAAAACTCTAAAGCCCTGCAGAAGCGCTAGTCAGGCTCCTCACTGAGAGCTACAGCGCGGCAGGCCAACATGAGCTCGCAGGAGCCACCTCGTCCTCTGCAGTTCCAAGCTGAGTTTTAAAACGCGCGAGGGTGGCATTGACAGATTAGGAAAATAGAAGTCAACATCACACTGACTGGCGCTGGTTCGCAATAACTTGCTACCGGTAGTGAGAGTACACCCTAAACGCGGAAATCTGATCTTTGCATCCTTGAATCTGAAACCCCCGGAGGCTTATACCTAGAGCAAAACCCACAGACAATCATCGCTGACACACGGAACTCCGACACTCAAATCTTAACAACCTGTGGTGACCCGACACCTTAGCCCCCTCAGGGCCGCGCGAGACTGAGCAACAGAATCACCAAAATCCAACAGAATTCAATAGTTGAAAAGATGACAACTCTGTTCTGGGAATGATATCATATAGTTCATACACGGCACACTACAAGGGAGTTTTTCAGAAACACTGGCATTTGGTTAGCCACTCGAATCTTTGTGCTGCATACCCTGTGGAAGGGGGGGAACTTGGCTCGCAGTATGTCGCTGTTCATGAGGATTTGGTATGATGGGTACAGTGTGGAACGAGAAACCGCTCGCTGATGCAGGCCCTATCGATCGGAGTATGGAAGAGATGTCCAGGCACACCTTGGTCCATACCTAAACACTTTGAGATTGATCCTGAACACCGACAAACGAAGAGGTAAAGCAGAATCCGCTGCTTACTCAATATGATCCACGGCGCCAATCGGCCACGGCTGAGAGGCCGCCAAGGAGATGGAACCTAGCCGGACCCCAGCCTCCTGAATGAGCATCCATGTTTCAGTCTTCGCGTTTCAGAGTAACAAACGGTTCCGCGTCCAACTTCGTGATGTTGGAGATGAATCTTAGGGGATTCTGGACAAGGAAGCTCGGGATCAATTGGGGCTTGGAGCTTAGAGGCTTATAAGGCTTACTTAGTATGCTCGGGTCCGGCCTAGCAGCCAGCATTTCTAGAGTGAATGAGGCCATGAACGCAGGGCTTGGGTCCAAAGGGTTGGAACTATGGCTATGGAGTCTGGTTGCAAATGTGCACAGCATTCGTCTTATTCAAAAGCCCTGAGCAGACCTCTAGCATTGAAGGGAGGTTGCGAAAATCCATGAGCACAAACAAGGCAAAGCAAAGCTCAAGATGCAAAGAAAATGCCTTCTGCATGACGGTGACGTATGTACATTGAAGAGGCAGCTGCGAGGCATGGGCAGAGGGACCGGGATGGCAGACTTAGCTATTTGCCTTCAGCTGGGTCATGATCAGGAAGATGTACCAGTCTGTGAAGCTTTGACGAGGCCAAGATCCCGGCTGATTTACTAGCCAAAGTTAAAAGTCGCGTGCCTTCAGTTGCCATTTCAATAGCGGTCCCACACGTCCTATCCGCGTTCTGCCGCGCAAGCTCTTCAAGATGCTCTTCGCACTGGAACCATGGTTCGAACAAATCATCGCTGCTAGACCCTAGACATCATGCTCCACAACACCCTGCACTCCCCAAAGTAGGTGCTTTCTGGTGACTGATATGCTTCCTACTAGCATCCCGAATTAAACATGTGCGCTATCCACACATGAAACCCGCCGCCCGATTCCTCAAGTCCTCAAAAACCCGGAATCACAAACGTCAGCTGCATCCTCGAAGGCTTCTCGGCGAAAAGCCTGGCAGCACCGATGCAAAAGCCAGTCATGCCACTGACACAAGTCTGAAGAAGGCAAGATAGCAATCACTCGGGTTTGAGACCAAGCCAGCATGTGCCCCTACGAGACTCCGAGTTTAAAGTCATTAGCTTAGAGCCAGTGCCCCTTGAACCCCAACAGGCGTCAAGGTTAAAGGTGCAAGGATTTGCGGCAAGGAACGCGGTCTCCACAAATGTGGTTGGGTATTCAGGGAAACAGGCTATTCTGGAAGTGGGCTAATCTCTTTCAACATAGTATAAGGCTTCGGGATTAGGATTGGCCTGGGCTGTGAAGCTGAGAGTCTCACGGTCACGGCCTCACGACTGCGGGGGAATCTTGCATGAAAGACTCTCCTGTAAGGGGTTCATGGGGGATGTAAACCGACACAACAACAGTGACAACATCAAGTGCAAAATCTAAGGCTGAAAGGAAACCTTCCCCAATGTGTGAACTTGAGTCAGACCTCCCACCTGCCTCCTCAACACTCTCACAGGAGTCGATGAAGCCAGAGAGGCAGGTGTACATGCCGGTGGGATACCTCCGTTGCGCAAGTTGAGGGCTGAGGTTGCAGCGGGTCTGCAGGATTTGGGATGTTGAAGCTGGGACTTGCCCGAGGTCTTGGAAATCCAAGGACTTCAGCGGAGGAATCATCATGGTGAGTTGGTTCATTGAATTGTGGACCCCATGGTACTTTCCTAATCAGAACTGACCATTACACAGAAGAGCATCCTGTTTTGGTCTTAACGCACGCATCAGCTTGCGTCTGAGAACCTTGCAAAGAAGTCCCAGCTCAAGCAAGCTACAAGTACCGGTACCAGTACCACGCGGCTACCCAAACTAAGCACCCATCCTTGATCTCCAACGAACCTAAACTCTCAATGCTTAAATGACAGCCTGAAGGAGAATTGATGCGACAACACACTACCTGGCGTTCTTGCTCAACAAGCACCACAAATTGCTCCAAGCGCGAACCTCAAATCCTAGGCCTCCACGCAAACTTTGACCTAAACTACACAATCTCGCAGAGCTGTGTTCAACACTACTGACTCAACCACTTCCTTAAATAAACTACATGTCACATAAACTCTTTGAGTATACCTTGTTAATCCAAGAGGACGTTGCTTTGTCCCCAACCCCCACGAACCGCCGGACACAAGCCCACATAATAACAGAGCCTTTGAAAATATTATGCGACCATGTTTGGAGTGGATACAACTCATTCGTGTCATGAGCTCCCTGAGCTTCCCAGGACCAAGCTAGCACGAAATATGCCGCGATCAAGCTCACAAAGTTTCACTGCGCAATCTCGCATATCACAACTACTCATGCAGGTTGCGGAACTTTGACCATCTAGAAGTCCATAAGTCCTGAACCCTTGAACTGCTACCCCATTTAGCCAAAGCGGCTTGTGACTGCGTCCCAGCAGGCAGCGCTGCCCATCTGGGGAGAGAATCCTTGGAAGAACCTAACATGTACATAGGGGGCTATGACAATCTTCCGACGAATGCCTGGTGCGAGCGTTCTAAGATTCTGGGAAGCCTGTCCAGGCGTCAATTCGGCGCTTTGTGGAGCAAGGGTTGCGGTTTCTGGCATCGTTGGGAAAGAGCATTCAAACACCCCAGAACAACTGCAAGAGCTTTGTCTGTCAAGCCTTCGCACCTAAACCGCACAACCAAGAACCACTACGAAGCAACCGGTGCAGGATTACATCACAATGCCCAGTGGAATCTGACGTAACGGTAATGTTGCAGCATACTCTCTTCAGAATGTGGTTCTTTATTTACCTACAAACTAAACCCTTCACATCCCTTCACAATAAGTACGTGTATCTAACATCCAACGTCTGGGGCACTTAGCCTTCCTGTGCCTGGGAGGTCAGGAACTCTTCATGAACTCCCTGCAAAAGCGTTCCTAATTTTCACCTGGCTGGCCCAGAGTCAGTCCGATCGCTACAGGATCTGTGCGAGGATAAACTTTTGCCGTACCACCTGGCCACAGATGGAAGGTAGAGGTTGGGAAGCAGCTGCGTAATATGTCTAGCATTTAGCAGGAGGTAGAAGGGGTCTGGAGCAGCAATTGAAACTCGAGGCTCTAAGTGATTGGCTCTAGATTCCACATAACTTTTGCAACCATCAGCAGAGACCTTCCAGGATTGCAGTCTTATGGGACTCCAAGGGCGGCATCTGTTGCCTGGACGGATGGCAACAAGTTGTGTCGCACTGTCACAAGTGTATCAACAGTTCGAATGGCAGGCCTGCGTCAAGATAATTACCTAGCTTGTGGAACGTGACTGTCGTTGACGCTGCTTGGCATCATCATCGAGATCCTATGGGAACAACAATAGGAACCCTTGAAAGCTGACTCTGGTTGAATCAGAGTTCAAGTTTGAGACCAGGAGATCGTCTTGCCCTTCGGAAAATATTCCGTCCTTCATATCTGGGTGCTGAGGCAACTTCTCAAAAATGTGAGATGCGAAGCCGGCACATTTGCAAACCGTAGTTGCCTTACATGCAGCTGCAACCACTTCATCTGCCACTCAAATGTCCTGTTTCTCCTGCACATAGGGACTGCCCGTTATTCTTCAAGTCGCCGCTCACGTTAGCCGAACCCTCCCAACACTCCCAACTTGTCCTTGCAGCTTCAAGATGCAAACAAAATGACCAGTGTTCACTTAGAATAATTATGTGGAATAAGGTGTTATGCTTCGTGAGATGCACTACTCTAAACCCTGAATCCCGAAAAGCACCTTCCACCTGCCGCTTTGCACCGCCCTCAACAGGCACTGTTGCTTTCCCTCGGTGGAGAATACCAGGCAAATCCGGGGGAAACTGCCTTAAAGTTTTATTCAGGCTTAGCATGGAGGAGCTTAAGGCGCAAGGATGATTCAAGCTTTCAGAAAATTGTCCAAGTATCTTGAAGGCTAAGAGCAATAAATGCCACGAGTTGAGTTAGGCAGCTTGCACTATGCCCGTTTCCAGACGGGCAAGAAATGAGGCTTACATTGTGAACCTTGACAGTTGACGCGTACAAGAGATACGCAGCTCTGAGGAGGCTGCGAAAGGATGAGGCTTACCATCACCTTCACATTCCATACACATCCCTCTTTTTTTCAAAAAGTATATATAGTGTGGTGGAGGCTTTTTGGGGTTTGGCAGAGCGAGGCATGGCTGAGTTCCCGCCGAGGCTCCGCTGCGTCCTTCGTACCTGCTCACGCTCTGCTCACACCGCTCTCAGCTCCCACACGAGAAGTGGACATGGTGGGGATTTGTGGTTTCTGCTGCACACTACTTCTGCTGAAAGGCTGCCTTTCGAAATCTCAGAACTCCTGAGATTGTCAGCCTGGACCCAAAGCTCAAGCCCACGAACCGCAAAGCTTCAAACTGGATTAAAAGAGCACGAGTCCCCACTAAAGGCTTTGCCGAAACTGTTGGGAGGATCTAGAAAATAGATCCAGCTTAATTAAATGGGTTCTTGGTACAACTACCCACAAATCGTGTAGATTATGTAACTGTCTCTACCTTCCAGCTGCTCCCACAAGTCTGGGCACCAAGGCTTTCCCTGAATCTAATCCCTTCATGCCCGCTTAGACCCTAGGCCCCAAGCCTAAACCCCTAAAGGCCTCAAAGCCTGACTGCTAAGGCCTTGCGCTTTGGTGCCAATCTGCCATGGCCAGGGCTATGCCTGCCACGGTGACCTCGTCATCTGAGGCCTGGCTCAGCTTCGGGCCACATTGCTTAGGGCTTAGGGCTTGTGAATTTGTATGTTTAAAGGAATTCAACAAGCCTCACGCGGTTTAGGGCCCGGGCTTGGGAAAGCTCCAGGAGAGCGCAACATACCCCCAAACCCATTCCCCTTAAATCTGAGGCTTCCAGCAGACTAGTCTGCATATTGTCAAGCTGATGGACATTTCTCGAGAGGGCGTGATGGATTCTATTGGCGGCGCACATTGTGCGTGTTTTGGCTGAAGTGCATTCCAGGGTGAATGGATAATTGGGTTACCCCCTCCCGCAACAAAAATACACCCATAATCGCTTCCAAAGCCACAATTCACGATCGTGCGTGAAACATAAGCCCTCGAAACCAGGCATACTTGTGACCCTATCCATATGACAAGGGCAGGGATAATATTCGTATTGAACTGCAATAGTCGTGAGCATTCTGGCTGCACGATGGGGTCTACCATCCTTCGCTGCTCATTTTGTTGAGCTTCTTCCTGCCGGGCGAATCATCCGACTTACATGGTTTCCGTTTTGTCGCCTCTGACACCAAAAGCTCGCGGCCGTTGCGAAGCGAGGCTCCGTCAGCAGCGGCGAGGACCTTCAAAAACCCGTCAAGTAGGTAGCAGTACCAGAAAATTCACTTACACAGCACTGCTTAGATACACCTCGATAACATCAAAGACTGTATGATGGCAGCAGGGGCTGCTTGTCTTGCTGCCCAAGTTCGTGCAATGCTTGCCTAGTCATCTAGCAACGCAAGAAGCTTTAACATGGCCGCAGCCGCACCCGACTCCCCTGGACCTTGTCTTCTGGCACTGCAAGGGCGGCCATATCCACTGCAAAAGCCTTCAACGAGGCTTAGTTGCCGAGGGACTTCAGGTTTTGGGGCAGTATCGATGTACATGTACAGGCATAAGCATGAATGCACAGAGAGAGAGCGAGAGAGAGAGAGAGAGAGAGAGAGAGAGAGAGAATGAATAAATAACAAAAGACAGAAAGAAATCAAGAAAGAAGACGAGAGACACACGGATGGAGGGAGACAGTACAACATGGCAATGTTTGTGCCGTTCTGGAGCAATTATATACCCGTGAAGGACTCCTTGTGCGAAGGTCTTCGGCGGGTTCGTGCCTCTTCTGACTTACAAGATCTTCGAAACTTCCTGAACTGGCGCACCATGGCAGTGAACTTCACGAGAACTGAGAAGTAGGAAGCTCTTTGCGAAACAGGGTCATAAAGCCCTAGATTCTGCGACCTCGATATGTGTACAGCTATGAAAGACAGAATTGGCCTCTGCCCTGGGCGGCAGCACGCATCCGCTGGGTCCGAAGGTGTCGGACAGAGGGCCCAGGTAGATTAGATCCTGGGCTGCTAAGCGGCCATAAAAATTGGAGATCAGAGTTGGAATTTAGGGTTGGGTTGGTTGTTCAACGGATTTTCATAATGTCAACTCGGTGTCAGACGGTCGTCCTATGCCTCTCTACTGCTCCGACCCATGTTCAACACAAGAATATCAAGGGTTCACCGCGGTTTCCATCTTTTGGCGCGTATCGGTTCTGTAGGTCATAGAATGGGACTTCTCCAACGAAGCAAACTTTTAAGTCTACGAGCGGTGCCTGAGAGGCTTACAAAGTGCTGCCTTCAACGATACAGATACAATCTTAATTCCCCATAAAATTTAACAATTTGCTTAAAACTTGTTTGTGGGAATAAATTACGTGGTCTTCGGGAGAAGATGCCTGCGGCTTCCCCGCAGGACTGGCTTTTGGGTGCAGGATTAAGGTGTGGGGTTCCAAGTTCTCATCACCGACCTTGGAGCTTTGTGGCTTGGTAGTTCATGAAGACTTGAAATTAAGGGTTGGGGTTCACGCTTTGTGAGGCTGATCCTGCGTTGGATTGGCTCAACCTGCAGCAGCTGTATGTGGGATGGAGACTAGGAAAAGCCGACCTTAGCTTAACATGCTGAGCTAGAGTGTGCTTGTACCTCTGATTTGCCCGTGGATAGGCACACTGAGTCCGGAATTGTAACATGTTGTAATGTGTTGCTAGTTGTTGCGCGTTCTCCTGCCACTTTTCGTCTGGAGCACCCATCAACCGTTGATCCTCGGTGACATGTTGCCTAGATAAGCCTCAGTCTCAGCTCACGTTGTATAAATGCCAAAGACATTAAACACTACCATGACATACAATACCAAGTCCTATGGCCAGCGTGGTCAAAGCACCAGACCCTATAATCCGTGAACACCAAGGCCAAGATCCAAAACTGACATCCCTAGTCCCCAAGTACCGAATATTCCCGTGGTACTCCCATGCAGTGATCGCTCGATGAACACTCTTGAAATGTGCAACACCGCTGGCAAGAACCCTGCTGCGAAACCTCGGTCCGAGACGCTTTAGCAGAAGCTGCCTGGGCTCGCGGCCAAAGGGTCAGGGTTGTACTCCTCTATGATTCTGGATATACTTGAATTCAGGGTTGTCGGTTGATTTACTAGGGCGCGCAAGATTTTGTTTCGAGTAATATGGTAAAGAGCGAGAGGTAAGAAACATGTTCTCGGCGTACATAGGAATGAGGCTGCCTGACGAGAGTCCAATTTGCTACTCAGCTGTTCTTGGGGTGATCGGGAGTGCTTCGCTTGAAGACGGTTGAAGAGCTCTCTCACGAGCCATCATGCACTGCACTCGTTCCCCCACGCGTTGAAAAAATAAAGCGCCGCTACGCCACTATAGGCGCTAAACGACGTATCTCAATCCTATGACATGAGCCATAGCTGATACTCTTCGTGTGGCCATAGCCCGCACTCATCGCAAAGGCGTGGGGTGCAGGGAGCAGGGTTGGGGTCGATCTTCATGGCACTTTTTCATCTGACTCTGGCTAAGGAGGCAGGAATGGCTAAAGAACCCTAAGCCCTGAACCCGAACCTGAATGCGTAACACAGATATCCAGAAGGAAACCCCTTAATGTAAAGAGCCAAAATGATTTGGCAACGACCCTTTCGTGTCCAAGACACAAGACCGTCGATCTGGCTGCGCTGCAGCCAAACGAGCGAATTTTTTGTGGCCAGCACACGCTTTGTATGCACCTTGGCGGCTTTCTGGGGCTTGTACGAAGGTTAAGAATGTCGGTGTGTCGCCTGGGTTTGGAGATTGGGCAGTGTGGAGTTTGTGGCTCAGGCGTTAAGGGGGCAAGTGGGACATAATTATGGAAATGGATGTCCAGCCCTTCAAGCGACGTGAATCACAAACCCTGACATGCAAACCTTTACCTACCTTAAATTAAAAATCAAACGTAGAGGCCTCCAGCCGCCAACGCCAACCGGAAACCCCTATCTGTCCACTGCCCGCGATCCTGCTCCACGCCCCTTGCGAACACTAAGCCCTACGCAACAATACCACACCCCTTAGGCAGTTAAAACAAAATGGGAAAAACCCTTCAGTTGTACGACCTGACACGTGTACCATCCCCATATCCGCCTTCGACAAATTTGACTTTGTAGCTTTTGGCAGCAGTGGCGCTACGAGGAATCGGGCAGATGCAGCTTCGGAGAGCTTGCGGACTGCCTTCCATCAGCAGAGGCTCCAGGATAGGATGCAGGGAGGACCCGAAAAAGCCTTCTCTGCTTTTGGTCTGCGACCTGCATGACCTATTGTCTTCCAACGCACGTTCCTTTTTACATCCATGGTAGGAGAATCGATGAAAACGGCGTTGTTTGGCCGCTTCAGGGTTTGACGGACGTGCGATAAAGGTTTTGGAAGTTGAGTTGAGGTTCTGATGCATCTCAGCATTTGCGAGGCTTCAAAGTCTGCTTAAAGGCGTCTATGGGGCAAGTTCGGCCTACTCCATGACAATAACATCACGTGCGTGCTCGAAGACGAACTCTGTTTATCTGGTCTGCTTGCAGACCAGCCGTGCTTGTTTTGCTTCAAGCCTGACACTCAAGAAACAACGTAAAGCTCCGGACGACGAAGCTGCAAACAGCAAAAGCACCAAAAGCTGCAGCCCAAAATGCCAACTGAAACGGTTTTAAACCAACTACAACCTCTAATGCCTTTAGAGTGCCGAACAAAGCTCCAACTCCCTGCATGCTTCCGTGTCTTCAAAGCACGCAGAACAAACCACTCTGCTAGCACTCAACACCCGCAAGCTCCAACAGCAAGAACCGCAACAATCTCCGCATCTCTAGTTCGAACAGACGAAGAACCCCTTTTTTCAAAGCCCTGGCCTCGCCATCTTTTCTGGTGCCCAGGGCCGCTGCGCGGTCAACGGGCCGGCCGCAGAAGCGCATGGCGACTTGTCCGATGGAGCGTCCGAAGTTTTGGGTTCACGTCCAGTTTAGGGTGTGGGGCTTTTTGAGGACTCCGGTTTCGGGTGGCTAGGGGTCAGGGGCATGTCAGCGTGGACCCCTCGATACGAGTTGGGGGATCTGCCTCGGCTTGTTGGGGCTTCTTGGTTGCGTGATTTGTTGTGAGCATTTTCAAGCGTAAATCTTGATCTACCGGCGTTGTGCCTGCGCACTGCTTCTGGTTTTCAATCTTGGCAATGGATGTCTAGCTTTGAACGCCGGCGGGAGAGGCAAAGTGGTCATAGTTGGTGCAGGGAGCCCAGTGCTTGAGTCCAGCGGAAAGCTTACCACATCGCCACTGGCCCCAACCTGTCAAAGGTACTATTGTGGGCTCAACTTTCTCAGATGGAAATCTAGTCGAAGCATTTTTCAGCAGCTGAAAGTCCTGAAGCCCTGACTGAAATGTTCCTTAAACCCTAAATTGGCGGCCTGAAGCCCTGACAATGCAAGTCTGACAGCCAAACCTATATGGCCAGTCCTGGGACACCACCAAGGCAGACGCCATCTGCCGTTTCGTTTTTTAGGGAGTCCACCAACTCCTAGCGAAAGAGCGCACGGTTCTCACAGAGGACCTAAAATTCAAAATGTCATAGGGGGCTCTGCGGCTTGAGGGCTGGATTTGTTCATATATTTCCATGCTTCGGAGCTGTAGGGTCGTGACTAGTGATTTGGGTTCAGATACGAGGTTCAAGTGCCATGGAGCCTCGGAAACCAGGGGATGAACCCTGCAAGTATTGCTGGACACCTTGTTGCTGGCTGAGATTGGACCCGCTGATTCCCCCCTGCATTGCTCATTACAACGCGATTGGCGATTTACCGTGATGTTGGTCTGACAATCTCTGGGCGAGGGGCGTGGGGAATTGTCAGCTGAAATGGCAGATTTGGGTTGGGCAAACATTTATTTCAAGGGGCTACTGGCATTGCTACGAAAGTACTCACCCGCCTCTGAGGCACAAGATGGGTTCACGTCTGCAATTTGAAAGACACACGCTACCGGAAACCAAATTCTCAAGCCCTGTTCAAGAACAACAGGAACGGGAATCAGCATGTCTAAGAGCCACCTTCGCAAGGCAAAGAGGAAAGGGCTTGGCGATTCAACAGCCCATGCGAGGACAGAAGCCAGCCTGCATGAGACTCCACAGAATACATGCCTAGCCTTTGGCGCCTTGAGGGAGTCGACTCAAGCAAATAAAGCTCAATCTGACAACCGAAGGCATCTTATGTCATTCTCCTCAATTCTCATCTTCTCATTTCGGGATCTACCAGCCAAACTAGCCGGTCCCTGTCCCAAATTTGAGGCGCTACCTCCAACACCTTCAACTGCTGAGGCCACAGCCTGGCCACAACCCGTCACTGCAGTCAAAGACCCAGACTCACAATCTATGTCTGGCCCCATAGCCTGACTTCCAAAACACCCGTCCGCATATTAGTGTGCCGACTTCATCATTGCTTGTACAAGCCGCTGCTGCTGCTGCTGCTGCTGCTGCTGCTGCTGCTGCTGCTGCTGCTGCTAGTGGTGCTGCTAGTATGCCTAGTAAGCTGATGTAAAGGTTGGCTGCAACTTCTTCTCAGAAACTTATTTATCGCTATGCCACCTCCTGTTGGACCCTGGCTCTTTGCTGCCGAATTCCCGCTAAATCCTGCGATCCCTCGAGGTCTTTGGGCTCTCGGGCTCCTCTGTTTTCTTGAACATCTGCAGGTAACTGTGGTAATGACCTCATCTGAACTCTGGAGTGGCCCTTGTGTACGAGGAGCTAAGCGGGTCAGGCCTCAAGATGTGTTGCTCAGGCTGTGGATGAGAGCTGTGGGAGTCTTTGCGATTGTGAACACCTTTTTCCTTCGAGAATTAGGGCATGAGCGTGGAGTTTCTGTTAGTAGGGCCGGAGGTGTTGCTGAAGGACCCACTGCCGTTTTTTGTAACGAGATGGGAAAGCAGCTCGATAAAGTCCATGGACCTCTAAGGCAAGCTTGGGCTTGAACTTCAGCTGATCCACCTCCAGGCAGCACTGCAGCACCATCAAAGTAACAGGAGTCTCAAATTCGGATGCGTATTGTGACGAGTCGGTGTGGTGTTGATGGAAGTCGGAAACCTGGACCCGCACAAACACACTCCAAACCAAGAACCTCAAACCCCAACATCTGAAGCCCTCCGATCTTGAGTGGCGAAGGTATGTCCTTACGCAAGCCCTGACGCCTAAAACATCTTCCCAAACACCCACACCCGAAACCGCAACATTCTGCCTCATACCAGCCGAGAGACAAGTAGAAGGCTTGAGATCCAGGCCATCTGAGCTTCATTGCCCGCGCGCGTACGGGTGTTAGTTGCGGGCTTTACGAGTATGTGCCCGTCAGCAGTATGTTGCAGGGTTCAGTCGACAAACACACAGGGTTAGAGGCTGCTTCCTACAGAGTATAAGTTCCAAGTCTCAGGCTTCTGGGTAATGCTCGAGGCGTGGGTGAGCTGCCCGATGAGGCTGCTTCACGCGTTCAACTCTTGCGCCCATGACTTGTCATCCCACGTTTGTTGGGGTATTCTCAATCTACTGAGCCTCACCAATGAAGCATGCTTCCTCTTTCACTGGAGCTCTTCGACCTGCTTGTTTCAAGTTGGCTTCTTCCAAGTGCAGCCAGGACGCATGGCTGGAGAAGCACCATCGAAGTGTCAAAGGATCCCTGTCCGTTTGGATAGCTGAAGGCTTACACGTTTAGACTCTAGGGTACGCAGAGTGGGGCTTTGGGCCGCTGGCTTTGGACCAGTATCTACAGGGTTTGCAAATAGATCTGGGACGTAGCTTGGAAGCGGTTCCCCGGAAAAATGGAAGCAAGGAGTGTGCTTTCTTTCTTCATACTTTTGTGGTTGGCAGGACCTGACAAATGCAAACTGGGCTTTCTGAATCCCAGGACTTTCAGGATCCGTGCACATTCAGCTTTCAAAGGAAGCTGTGATTTGAATTGCGTCTTTGCATGGGCCCCCTGCAAAGGAAGTTGTTTAGAAGACAGCTCATGCAGAATTATACGTGTTGACGTATCAGACGAAATGAGGCTCAAGCCGCTAGAGTCATGCCTGAACCATTTCCGAATTCCAAGCTAGATGGAGCACCCCAATTGCAAGATACCCCAGATCCGAGCACCATAGCAGCTGGCGCAGCACATTTGTTTCTGACACGTGCTCGCCTTTCAACACACCCCAAAAGATGCAGAGGTCCCTGCTGAAGGGGCCGGTGAGGTTGATCTTAACCGTTAACCTTGAATAAACTCACAGAAGCCCGAACTGTTGAAGGATGAACGATTCTATTGTGCGAACCCTCAAAAACGTCACCTTGCCTTGCCACTAGCATCTCGGGTTTCTGTGTTCTCGGCGCAAGCAAGGGATGAGGGCTCAGGCGTTGGGGTGCAAGGATTGAGGGTCGCGTCTTCAGGTACACGCATGCCTGCTTAGAATCGACACACGTCATGCTGTTGTAGGCGGGAAAACGTCCGAGCTTGTTCAGCTTTCAACTTTTTCTCCATGAGAATGAAGCCTGTTATGGGTCCTCTGCATTGGAATCGGAATGGTGATGCAAGAAAGCTACTTCTCATCAGGCTCATCGCGAACCCATGGATTGAAGAGTGTGAAAGCTCCAAAGCTGCGGGACGCCTTTTGTATGACTGCCTGAGGCATTTTCAATGTGAACTAACTCCATGGTTTTGTCTTTACCGTTGAATGTGCGCAGTACTCGCAGGCTTGAGTGTTTTCTTAGCATTGCTATGAGCATACACAGCATGAAGAGTCTCTGCCCTCAACCCGTGGCTGTTCTTGCAGCCTGCTCCAGTCGCTGGTCTTTCTTTCTGCCCGCAACAGAACATTCAAATCACGACCGAGACAGACTCTTCCCAAACCACTCAACCTAAAATGGGCTGCAACCAGAACCCTTTACACATTTGGAGTTGAAATTCTAAGCCCCATGTCTGAACATACGAGTACCTTAGTACCTTACTCCCAAAACGTCCAACCTTATACGCCTCATACGCCGAACCTTCGAGTCCCTATACTGAGGCAAGCTCCAGGGCATCCATCTGCGCATTCCAGCCCTGGCTTGCTTTGCGGTAATCCGAAAACTTGTCTACCCGCCGCTCCCGTCACCCTCACAGTGTGATCTCGCTTTGTTGCGCCCACATAACTTGACGCGAGGTGGCTAGCGTCTGAGCAAGAATAGCAGCATGGGGTTTCAGCTTTGACTCCTGGAAGCTCCTAGCGAACTAGTTAGCGACTCTACGGTAGGACAGAAGCTGAAAGGAAAGCTAGGTCCCAGCTTTCCTTTCGGGCCAGCATCACACTGAACAGTCCAGGCCTTACCTTGAACACGAGGCTCTGCAAAGATTCTGGGTACAACATGCGTCTGCGCACTTTGCTATACTGTAGACTCATAGGCACGAAGCACTTGACGTGTCCCTTCCTGATCGTCTCGTACACAAAAAAACTACCTGAGGGTTGTGTATTCCAAAGTGCGTGTATCAGTTGTGCATGGTCACAATTCCGTCCAGAAGTTTTAATCTCACCTCGGCGGGCCTCCGGCAGTTGCCATGGCCGATCCACGATCCGATTCCTTGACTGGAAGGGCTGTGGTCGATCTGCAAGCGTTATTGCATCAGGAGTACGGGTCACATTTTGCACGCAGCATCGTCAGCTCTGTACGATGCACCAAGACTAAAAGCCAGGAGGTCTAGGCTGGCCGTGGGTAAACAAACCCCTAAACGGGGAGGACTAAGAGCAATAAACCCAACCCTTGACGGTGGCATACCGTGACCCTACATACTTTCTTAAACTTGCTTAGTTTCTTGGCACATCTAGGAGGTGGCCTGAGGCCACCACCCCGCCACGCGTGTCTGCGCTTTGAATTCGGCAAAGGCGAGAGCCATGGTGGCCTTTAAAGCTTTGAAGCGTCTTGGCGCGGTACAGTAGCCAGTGGCGGTGTATGGGTAGAAATCTGTCCTCGTTGTAGTTAGGGCGCGCCTGATGGTGATGGTGGTAGTGGCGGTATTGTTGGTGGCGAGAGTTGGCGGGGAGGGAGCAGTAGCAGAAGGAGCATGCGATGAGTAGGACCACTGCAGGAAAGGATTGGTAGGTAGTAACTAAGCGGTCAAAACCTATGTCCAACCTGCGCTTGTCCTTAAATCCCAAACAATGGAACCTAAACCTTGAATACCTCCAAACCCTGAACCCCTGACCATCTCAAAGGCTTCAACGTCCATTAAGAACCCTGCCACCTGAAACTCCAAACCCTGAAGCCTGAAGATTCTTAAGCCCTAAACCCTCTAGAATCCAGAGCTCTCAGAAGAATTGTCGAACCCGATGGAGAGCAGTGGTGCGCGTGGCACGGTTATCATGCATGCAATGATTCTCGCGTTGGAGCTCAGAAAAATGTTGAGTGGCAGCGTTGAGTGAGAAGGAAATCTACTGTTTAACGCTCTTCCAAACAAGTTTCCTCTCTGCGGGTTGGCGTCTGCTTGCAAGGCTTCAGCATGAAATCCTGTACCCAAGCACCGTAGGAGTTAATTTGTGGCTTCTTCGTTTGCATGATATCTCTCCAGCCATCCCTGCAAAAGACGCATACATAACTAAGACGACCTAAAACACTGGGATCTTTGTCTTAAAGACCTGTAGCCCTCTACATGTCTGGAAGCATTGCCAGCTGTCAAGTACACACAATCATGCACCTTACAGGTAAAGCCAAATGCATTCAACGGCCTGCAGAGCCACGAACCCCAACAGTACCAAGTTTAACTCGCAACTCACCCTGCAACTACTCGCGGCCTTCCTACTAACCCGCAACTTCTCCCTTATAGCCTACAAACATGGGAGTTGCATGTATCTTACAATGACTTCTGCAACCTGTGTTTGCCTTCTTATGGCTGTGCGAGATCTGTGTCTCAAACCAGATTCTGTTCTTTAAAGGTGCTTCAAGAAGAGACTGAGTAGGGCTTCCCGACCTCTCTGCGCGTTGGCCAGCGATATGGCTGCTGAGTGAAGGAAAGTCTCCAACAAGTACACAAGAACACGGAACACACACACTGACTTGCAGGACACATGCCCTAGTCTTGTACTGCAACATGCGTGTGTCATTGCTGGGATTGGATACAGATACTCTAAATCTCACAGGGGATTGGCTGTGGTCTCTGCTACTGTTCAGGTGCGAATTCACGGGGCTCCAGCATACAGCAAGAATCTTATAAAGGCTAAGCAATTCTGCTAATATTGTGCTGTCAAATTGGACTCCTAGTCCTGAGGCAAAACGGCAAGCGTATGTGGCCATGCGGCGCTGGCTGTGTTACAAGCATGGCAAGCCTACACAGCCCTGCGTTCCTCCTCAAGCTTACTAGATGCGGACTTTCAGCAATACGGCAATATTCATAGAGCTGTGCTTCTTCTATTGCGGCTCTATGAACTCTGATCCTCAAGCACTACCTGCCCTGTCCATCTTGAGTTCCCTGGCCGACAAACGTTGATGGTCGAAACACTTTGCTGGAGTACTGAACTGCCGTCTTCACGTGACATGTGAACCCATACCTACACTCTCCCATCGATTCTGAGATTCATGCTATCAATGGGCTTGCGTTCAGGAAGCTCTGATGCAAGAAGCCTCAATATAATAAATACACATATATATATATACACGGCTCAGCCACTCTGCAAATTCATACTTGGAGCCTCAGGCAAGGGTTTTTGCCTTTGCGGATCTGTCTTTGACCATCTCGTAACTAACAATGAACTTGCGATTTGGAAGGGCAAGCCACTTTGCTCTCTCCTCTGGCCTTGTTTTGAGAACATCTCTCCCCTCCCCTCAAGCACACTGTCTAAGACCGTGTGCAAGCTTATGCGGTTACTTAGACCCTCCGCTAAGTCATCCGAATCCAAGTCCTGCAAGGCATGGACACATCCTTCTGCCTTCCGCAATTGGAGGCTTGTGGGATTGGGTGCGAACCAGATGAAGGCCTTCATCGGAATTACAAGGGTACTTCTGTCTCTGCACGCCACGCACTTTGAATTGTAAACCAAAAGCCCCTCCCCTTTGAAACCCACAAGGCTACTTAATGATACTCACCCAAGCTTCCTCACCGATAGGTCAATAGGCCTCTGCCCCACGACAGGCGTCCACGAGCAGCCCGCCACTGCATCGTGCACTGCTGTCCTCGCGCTTGAGCTGAGGTTTGGAGTGTACGCTTGAGAAAGACTTGAGGTCCGTTGGAGTTTCGAGTTCATGGTCCACAGTTGAAATCTTAGGCCTAAAAGGGCGCCACCATTTATCCGTCATGAACTCATGGGACAGTTAGGACACAAACCATCAGAAACCACCCCCTGGAGAAACCTTTCGCGCTGGGTCTGGGATAAATAAGCCCTGCAGATCAGAGGCTGAGACATCTCGATGTCAGGATATGTCAGGCCTGTGCCCATTACATTTGAGAGATGGGACTAGCATTCTTTGCCGACGGAAAGCTCTAAGCTTGGCAGCTATACGCTGACAGCAGATCTCGTAACCTTCAACCAATCTCTGAGCCTAAGCCCCATCTAACTGCAAATCTTATAGCTGAGACCTCGACCTCACTTGAACCATAGAAAAACCATAGACATGAGACCTTCGATGAGCCATTGCCTCTCATGCATCTGGAATCTAACTCCCTTGCACGGCCTGTCTTCCGAACAACTAAGCAGCCAATCACAGACTGTTCCCGACGCACTCCTGACTCAGGCATCTTGAATCCGCAAAACTGGAAGCCAAGGAATCATGTTCCCACTACGTCTTGGAGGTTGTCTAGGAAGACCAAGCGTACTCGTGTTGCTGCATGGTTTCATGAGCTCCCAAAACCATTGCAGCCCTCACGACATGAAATCCTTGCACCTAAGACCTTCAACCGCAAACGCTACACCGCTACACCCTGGAGGAGTAGCTCCAGAGCGCTCGTCGTGCTGCCGGATCCAAACCGCAACCTGGGCTTCACAGATAGGGGCCATTGTATAATCGGTCGCTATATTCAGTAAGATTATGTTCTCCGTGTCGATGAAACCTGTTGACTTCGCCTCTAGCTGTCCTTCAGTGTCAGAGGCACTTGCGCTATGGTTATCCACCGGATACCAGTTCAAGATGTGCTCGCGACGAAGTTGTGGATGGTGAGATCGATTGCTTCGTGCATCTGAAGAAAAATCCGAACACTTAGACTTTCAACTGTACAACACCTTACTGAGATAAGATGGAAGGGAAGCTTGTTAACCACGCTGTCTAGAGTCCATAGATTTTGTGGGCAAGACTTGGCCGCAAGTCTGACACACGTAAGCTCGTCATATAATCAACACTTAGCAAGCCCTTCGTAACCTTAACGCCGCTCTGAACAATTTCCCTCGCATAGACTCCCGGCGCTCCGAAAAGCCCAAAGATTTGTGCATCCGAAGGGCTGGGCTCATCAAGGATTGCCAGGGCCGGGGAGCCCATCTGCGCACATCAATGAGGCTTTTCATCCCCCCAGTCAAAGATATTGCTGAATTTGGAATCATTGGAGCATGTCAGAACTCAAAGTGCAAAGTAGCATAGACAAGCATAATGATGTTCATCCTAGCAGTCCTAGCAGCACTGGTACTAGCAGTCGTCAAAGAACGCGATTAGGTTGTCTTTGCTCCGGGGTTGCAGACTAGCACTCGCTCTCCCGCTTGCAGAATCTTACGCCTTTGATTTTTAGCTTTATAACTTCTGAATGAAATTCTCCAGCTTCCACGATCCTCGAACTGTAAAATGTCCGTTTCAAATGACCGTTCCACCAAAGACTCAAACTTTCAATATGGGTTGTGGCGTTTGGCTGCCTTGTGAGCGCCGAAGCCGAAAATCTATGCAGCGGAACTGTCGATGGGTCCGCATACTTGTCATGCCCAGTATGCTAACAGGACGGGGCATACTCAGCATGTGAAATCTCTGGTGAAATCTCACACCAACACCCAAACAAGAGACCACAACTGGGACCCCTGCAATTTCTCAGCATGACTCTCCCGGTCAAGGTGGCTTTTGCTGGCGTTTATGGTGTAATTAACTGAGCTGAAGTACAATGCGAAGAGCAACAGCTACTCAAACCACGTACGCACGGCCCGACGTACCTTCAAACAGAAGGCAGCTCTCCCATGGTCGTAACCAATCAGCATCCCCCTGCCAGCCCCGAAGAACTTGTCCTATTGAAATCAACCTATACCCCGATACCCTGAACGCTTGCACCAAAACGTCTATGCCATCCCTGCAGGTCTCTGCATACTCCCTGCCACCATTCCGCAAAAACAAGCCACTCACTTCAAGGGGGAAATGATGGTCTCTGCCCCCGGCCAGAGCCAAGGCTGCTGAGAGCTTCCTCCGATTTCCGCCGGACAGGACCTGGACGAGGCAAAGGTTGACAGATGAAATGCTGGAGCACAAAGGGGAAAATCTTTGCCAGGGCTCTGTACGGTAGAATGTATCTTGAGATGTTCGGGCTGGAGGGTTGGAGATTGGGATGATTCGGGCTTGCAAGGCAGGGTGGAGGGGCTCAGGCTCAGGAACAGTTAAACGCAACTTGCAAGTCAAGAGCAGAAGCCTTCTGCAACGCAGATGTACCTTAACACCATGACATCTGATCCTGTAATCCGAGTCTGAACTGCTAAGCTTGAATTCCTCTACCAAACCCTCTTTCGCTACTCCTTCCCCCGCGGCCCAACAGCACCCAAGCCTCAGCTCGTCGACGAGCCTTGGAAGAAACAAGGGAGGCCCGATGGTTTGGGGCTTGAGGAAAATTAAATCTTCAAGCTTTGGGCTGGCACTTGGAGGGTGTCAGCATAAGTTGCGCAAGCTGGAATGTGCAGTGCTGGGTCGTCGGTTGGAATGCGTCTCAGGCTTGGGTTTCAGCCTGGCTTTCTGCATGCTTGGAGGCGATCACTGTGGGCTGGGATGGAAAGCTAAGGCCAAAGCTTTTAGGATTGCTACATTGATGGCTTGAGTTTCCAAAAATGGTTGCGCCCTTCACCTTCAGCATAAGGTGCAGACATCAAGGGCATGCGACTCGGGTGACTCGGGCTTAGGATTTCAAAGTCTGGTTCCAGATAGCAGGATTCTGCAGGCTGCTATCATGTGTACTTCTACACGTTGTTTGCCCTCCGCCGCTCGTATGGCGGACTGATGGGGCGATCCACAGCTTCCAAAGCAAAGCCTGGGTGAGGCGTACTTATCTTCAGATTCTGAAACAAAATGTCAAACTATCACACCCAGAGCCTTACTGCAAAGTGGGTGGTTCTCAAAAGCTCCTGTGACCCAAAGAGACCCGCCCTGTTGACTACAATCGGATGCAAGTTCCTGTAGTGATTCTGTTGATGGAGCAAGTCTGGCCTCAATTGAGTACCGCAAACCATTGCGAAGAAGCTTGATGACCTTACGCTACCCCATAAGCCCTCAACCACTGTTGTGTATTCAGAGTGCCGCAGCCATTCTCCTAACACTTCTGGAGTCTGCAAGCTACAACCCCCACCCCACGCCCTCACCCTCCTCCCGTTCCTACCTCCCTTTAAGAGACAAGTAACCAGATATTACCGTCTCATGTCCCAATGAAACTCAAGCCTTAATATGTGGGTACTTGGACAATTCGGGCTTGCAAGGTTGCCCATCGTTTTGCGAAAACTATGCACGAAGTAAGGTGCAATCTGGCTGTGGGTCTCAGCTATCCCTGAAACTTGTCGCTGGCTGTTGCCCAGTTACTAGAGGGTTCCGCTTAACACTTCCACAGTAAGAAGCTCCCAAACAGCAATCCAGATTGCTCAGGGTATTGCAATACTCATTGTCCCGATTATGATGGTGACGGTTGCGATCCGTTTCTTCCCGGTACGAGCCATCAGGCCTGAGATCCCGGACATTCTTGGCCAACTTAAAATCCTGCAGAGCCTCATCCACTGCCTTGCGTCAGGAGCTAGAAATTGGGCTACAGAGTTTGACCGTATTGAGCTCAGGAGTTAATGTCGCAGGTCGAGGGTCAAGGAGGGTCAAGGGCTTGGGATTCCAGGCCTGCAGACTTCCCATAGACAGCATAGCAATGCCAAAAGCCACCACACAAGTCTGAAGCCCAGAAGATGGCAGGAGCTGATGACTCGTTCATTTAATGCGTAGGGGTCAAGCGACTTGCTGAACTTGAAGGCTGCAATGAAACCTTGTGAATCTTCAAACCTGACTTCCCCTGACCCCAAAAAGCTACACCCCAAACCCTTGAACCCTGGAACCACAAGTCGTGAGCCCTCACTTGAACAAACTTCCAAAGGCTCCTGCCGAGAGCCTGCCTGCCAAAAACCTTGGGCATGTCTAACTCTCTACTACCATGCACAATGCAAGCTGTGGAATTCTGGCAACAAAGACCCCCAATTCGTTAAACTACCTGCACAATGCAAGCCCCATGCCTGCAAATCACCTCCTAGGCGCTGCAAACCAAAGCTCCCCAAATAAGCTCTCGATCCCCAAGCCGTAGGCCAAACAGCAGCCTGCTTGGGTAGGCCGCGGATGGAGGCAAAGAGCTCCAAATGATCCTGTGCTGCTGCTTTGGCTTCTGGGTTTTGTTGGTTGAGTTCGGGCTTATGTAGTTCGAGCGCGGGTCATATTTTGCCACCGTGTTTCGTGCAGCTTTCCAATTTTTCGGGCTTTAGTGTCATGACCCGTGCTTTGACTACATAGCCTACTTGAATGGAATCCTAAACCCTAACCCCATAATGCAATGAACAGGGTGCACACTGTTTCGTGCATATGTTGAAGTTTGTTGTGGTTTTCTGTAGGATTTCGGGCAGGTTTCGGATTCGTCCAGGCTTTTGGGCATGGCATCATGGCATCTTTCTGCCTCGCAGACCGTTGCAGTGAAGACGCCTGTTGAGCGCCAGTGGGGCCACCGTTTGCGCAGCACTTCTAGCTGCTCAGCGCTGGCATAGTGTCTGCGCAGCAACTCAGGCTTCGACAGCATGTGATTACCAGAGCATCCATGCCCAAACCACGATAACATCCATGTTCGAGAGCATGCGATTACCAGAGCATCCATGCCCAAACCATGATAACGTGCATTTTCGAGAGCAAACGATCACCAAAGCCTCCATGCCCAGACGTTAGCTTGCGCCATCCGGATGTGGACAAATGTGTCTACATGTTCATTTATCCAGCCAACCTAGTCAGGAAGCATGGGCCTGAAATTCTACGGTCACATGCATTAATGCTGCAATTGGCGAAAAACGCCGTGGCAAAATATGACCCGCGCACCCTGTAGTTGGAGCGCGGCGGATTCCC
>CAJNIZ010015603.1:57049-94989 GCA_905231905.1 Symbiodinium pilosum
GGCCCTCGCAAACTACTACTTTTTGTTCGTACCTGGTTCAACTTCACATGCTTGCAAGTACACGAAATACCACGCAGGCAAGTAATTCTGGCATTCTCCCTCAAATTCCCTTACGGGCGGGAATCCGCCGCGGACCATGTAGCTTCCATAGAGGGTTCAAGATGGTACGTGCTAGTGACTGCCTAACTACTTGTTGCACAGCTATCTCAAGCATCTGTAGACAAGGGGCCCCCCATATTCTGTGTTCCTGTGGAAGGCTTCTGCTATGAGACTACCATACCCCGCGGAGCCCAAAACTCCCTGGAACCTTCTTCTGTCCCTGACATGTGTCTTTCCATGGTGCTCGTAGCTGCCCCTGACCCTGCAGCCCCAATTTGATCCACCCTGCTGAAAACGATCCCAAACAAAACAGCTACTCCTATGAATCCTGGAGCTAAACACGGAGCTACACATGAAACCTAAACTCACGATGCAAAGCCAAAACCCTGTGAAGATCACTTTTTTGAACGCACTTCAAGCGACTTGTGTAGCGTGGCCGGGGCCTCTGTCCAGAATAGCTGACCCCAAGTTGTGGTACAGCCGATGACAGTCGATAAAGATGTAAAGACCAATCATGCTGACAACGTACTCATTCACAAATATGTCTAAATATGTATCATGCGTACATACATAGAGTTGCATTCATCTCAAAACTAGGCGTAAAGACACATCAAAGAGGTCCACCGCGGTGAGCTAAGGTTGAAGTAGCACCATCATGTAAACAAAGGAACGGAAGAGCGGATCAGCCTACACTAAGTAGACAGCTCACGTTCCCAGTTCCCTTGCACGAAGACCCGACACCCAGTCCTGTACAGTCAAGAGCTCCAAAAGTGCATCGAACTGGGGGCAATAGCCAAGTCTGCGCGGGCATGGGTAGCGTTTCTTTTTGGTGGTAGATCCGAGTAAGACTATATTCCTGTCATAGAATACCATTGCCAAAAGGGCAAGATGATCTCACTGTCAATTGGGAAATGTATCCCTATTGAAAATACTGGTCGTTCGGGGCTCAGGGCCTTGCCTGTCGGTGCCTGACAAATGTTAGTTTTAAGGCGCTGCTGTCCTCCTCTTTCCTAGTAAGGGTCCAAGCGCATGATACGAGGTAACTTGGGCCCAAAGGGATTGCACAGATTTTGGGCCCAAATCTTATGAATTGTTTGGGGATGCCCAGGCTCTTCAGAGTCCAAACTTGAACCAGCCCCAATCTGTGAGGGCTCGCCAAATTACGCTCTTGTTTCGAATTCAGGGATCTTGGGGACTTAGGGTCCAGCAGCGGGACTAAAATGTTGAATAAACGTTATGGGAGCTTGCTATGTGCTGAAGCCAGGTTGCAATTAAAGCCTGATGCGGTGCTAAAGAAAACAGATGAAAGAGCATCAGCACCAACTGGTCGCAGGATAGCCTTTGGTTAAGGCCTAATGTCCAAGTCCAGGATCTTCGTGCCCGCTCGGATAAGAAAAAGCCTAGACCAAGCTGTTTGCGAGGAGCTGTGCTTTGAGCTTCGAAGCAATCATCTCATTGAAGGCAAAGGCCAACGCGAAGAAGTCAGGGCGCCCACAATTTGGGGAGTGTAGCTTCCGAAACCCCAGGTTGCTAACTGGCCATCATTTGTCTTCAAATACCTGAATGCTCATGAAGGCCCGTCCCTGTCCAGAACAAGACTGCACCCCGACCCTCCCCAACAGGAACAGTAAGCTATCCTCCTTACCAACACGAATCGGAGGCACAGTATCCGTCCTCACTTGTGGATCATAGGCATTCAAATTCTAGGGCCAAACTGAAATGATCGGAGCAAGCAATCTGGGAATGGTAATGGTAATATCTCCCTTGAGAACGAAGCAGCCGCCAGGTGTGTCCTTTTTGCCTTCATTGCTTGCAGTGAGGGACGCACCCACGCAGAAGCATGAACTTTGAGGCCAAATCAATTCACAAGGCGCATTTGCTTAGAGGCAGGAATCAGCCGCTTTAGCGCATCTGGCCTGAGGCTTCTTTGCACTGATCCGAAGTCATGGCTAGATGACTATCATGGGACTGTCCTAGGGTTCTCAATCCCTTCAGACCTAGGAAAGGAATTGCCAGAGACAAAGCGGCGTGGAAGCACCAATTGCCCCTTTACTAAACGCATTGTGTCAAGTGACGGTGCTGTAAGACATTGAGGAGTTACCTCAACTTCCTCAAAAGCGAGCGTCGGGGGCCGCAGTAAAGAAGAACAAGCAACTCATGACTCCGGCCAGATGGTTGCCCCTTCACCTGTCTAATCCTAATCAGTGCCTGTTGCGCTATTCCAACTCCAACCCTAAATCAAGGGGCGTGGCAGCCTCTCACCCCCAAGTTCGGATGAAAAGAGCGTAATCTGTCATCGCCACGATTTGCGGCCTGACCGGCCCAACCATTGAGACCTTGATCCCTATCTTCATCGCAGACTTGGTCAAAAGTCACGATTCAGCTGATTACCAGCATCCCGACCGTCCCTAGTATTGCTATTGCTAACCGAACCACTGCTGACAGTGGTACAATTGCTATCAGGAACAAGACTACAAACTATCAGCAGTTCTAGTGCTACTGCATTAACAATCCCAAGGCTAAATCTCATCTCAGGGCGTGCTCTGAGTCCACGAGGTTGGGCCTTTACGGGTGATGGATGCGCAGGCTTTAAGGGAAGGATGGGGTGGGGGGGTGCTCTCAGAGTCCATGCTCTGGGGATGTGGGCCGGAGACTGGCTCTTTTGGTGAGGGCTGTGATACGACGATACTTGGACGTGCTGTTTTGGGTTGGGGTGAAGGGCCAAGGGAGTGGAGGAATAAAGGGTCCTGATTTTGCACCAAACGAATTCTCTAATCTGCACCCCAATATGGACTCCGACCTTTTGCATCCCAAATGATAACGACCCGCCAATTACTATTCATGGGAAACTCAAAACCCCTGCTTTCGCCTTGACCTTGTCGCAACTTCCGCAACGCAGTCCGCAGCTGCCCAGGCCCCCTTGGCTTGCCCCAAACTCCGCTTCTTAAGTCTGAACCCTTCCGCCAGCATTCTCGAAACTGTGCAGGTGGCAAGTAGGAAAAAACAACAACAAGTGCTCTGAAGTTCCATGCCCCCCTACTTTCAGTAAAGCCGCTCAAAGGTGGTCCAAGAGAACCTCAGTTTTGGCTACCGTGCTCACGGTGCTGGACTTCGAAGCACTCCCTTTTACCCGGTAGATATGTTGGCATGACAGCATGAAACACGGCCCCTTTTGTACTGCTTGCAGGGTAGTGAGACCTTCCACAGTCCTGAGAGAACACTACTGTATAATTGTTCTAATGGAATAATACGCAAACCACGTGAGCACGTAAAATGGGCCTGCCTGGTAAGGTTGAGCGGGCTCGGGACCTGCCATCTACTGCTTCTCGAATCTTCTGCAAACAGGTTGCATAAAACTCCTACCGTCTCACATTACTTAGCCCAAAACTGGTGTCATCGTGTCATTTCCCAACTGGCCACTTCTTTCAGGTGGACTGATTCACTTCCAGCAGGGAGGTAGGTTGGACAAGCCTCCACTGCAAACAGGCTTTCTCGGGGCGTTAAGGCCCTCAATATGCATGCCTTGCAAGAAGACATGCGGACCTTTAGGCAGTGAGCTTTTGCAACACAGGGCCAAGCCATACCGAAAAGGCGGGTCCCATGAGGCGAACCCTCACCCGCCCTCTCTGAAGCATCCTTAACACCTGTGGCTTCGGCATGGTCTTTTAGCTATTGTACAGTGGCCCTGGGAGGAATGTCTGCCCCTGTTGAGACTACTTGTTGGGGGGTGCAGACGAAAGGCCGTCGCTGTCTCGCAGCCCCGCCTTGGTCTCTCAACTGGCTCTTGGTTGAAGATTTGAGGGCTTGGGTCTAGGGTTGATGGACTTGGGCAGGTTCTAGGTGCGTCCTATCAACTGGGATACTAGTAAGAGACTTCGGCGGCGGATGCACTCGGATTCTGCAGGCTCGATCTCGAGAAGGGTCTGGGCTTAGGGGTTACAAACCCAAAGTGTACAATCGTAGTTACGACACACTGCAAGCCCAAGTTTGATCTCAAGGCAGGTGGTCTGCATTGAGGAAGTTCCATGCTAAGAACGCCCTTGGGTCATCCCAAAACCCTCTAAAATGCGCGTCCTGAAGATTTAACGAGGGTCCCATCCCACTGGCGAAATCTCAGCCAAGTCTGTGGTGGGTTGGAATCTTCCACTTGGCGTCATTCATTGATGTATTTTGTGTCCAGGGCACATATATTCGCGTGCGCAAGTTTGAAGGACTAAAAAAAGAGCTGAGTTAAGCCATTGCTTTTACTTCTTTCAGGGTGTCATCGGTTAGCACCAGAAAATATTTGTCGTTGCATCAGGTTTCCAAAGCTAGATGCTGCTGCAGCGACCCTCTGACCATCAACGGGCAACCTCAAACCAGAAAGGTCACATCCTTCGTGCAGACCCCATGGAATGAAGCCTAAGCAAGGCTGCCTTTAGCAAAATTATGCTTGCTGTTACGTTGCTAGCAGAGACTTAAAGCCACGTTTCCAATCATACTTATGCCAGTCCTTCAGAACATCTCAGACTCCCTGAACACTCAACTCCAACTACATGCGTTGGGCCGAATAGCCGTCAAAGGGGTCTCCCATATCTCTGAGCCAGCCTCAGCCGTTTTACAGGAAGGGGCTTCGCCGAGCTAGGCAGTACATATTGCGAGTTGCGGCTGTCATTCTATGGTGCTGCCATGGTACTGCATACAGACTCATGAGATTTCTAGTGGCTGTCGTGTTTAATCTTGGGTGTGGGGCATGCGGCTGGGCACTGGGTGTGTTGATTTGAGATTCGGAATATCGGTTTCAAGCGCAAGGGGTTTAGTTCAAGGCGTTTGGCTGAGCCGCATGCGGAAGAGGCTGTAAAGCAAAGAGCTTGAAAGCTTTGACGGAGCAGTCTTGCCGTGAGTACTTCTGCGATGTACTTCACTGGTCACTATCCTTTGTTGCGACCTGCACTTGAAACGGTCAACCCTGCAGCGCAGGCTCTTAGAGCCCAAGCCCTGGCGCCGAATCGTAAACAGCAAAACCAATCCAAGCTGCGGCATTGCATCATGGCCTGTCAAAGCTTGATTTCAAGGGTCTCTCGATGATGCCCGGAGGTCCGCGGGTAACAGCCTACAACAAGACTCCTGCACCTCCTCCCTTGGCCTCTGGGGCACAACAATGTACACGAATGCAGAGATGATCCGGCAACGTACTTCCAATTGTTCTGGTCCCTCGAAGGCTCAGTCCTCTCTCCGGGGGGGTTGCTTTCCTAGAAGTCCAGGTGTCTGAGGTCTATATGTCGTACGTACTTCTATACACCACAGCAACGCGTGATCATGGATTATACCAAAGTCCATGCACCTGCCAGGAGCTACCCAATGTACCAAAGTGCAAGTTGCCCTGGAGGCCTCTTGCGCCCCAACCCTGCAGCCTTGACCCCGAAGCCTTCACACCTCAAGCCCAAGGACCGGCGATGTTCAAGAAAGTACATCTTCAATGACAATCTAGATTACAATCTAGATTCACTTATAACAGTGTTTCAAGCTTGCTGGGACATGCTGGGTGGTTCATTGGTTTGCTGTAATTACTCGATTGTATAACTTGTCTTCAGCAATTCTGGGAATGTACAACGTACAGCCAATCCGGCCAGTTGTGGACTGGTCCCTGCTGTCGCTGAGCGTCCATGAAGATGCTGCAAATCGGAGCAAAAAATCCAGATTCACTTTCCGTGCATCTGCCAACTCGTGTCTCATGTAATTAAAGAACACCACCAGCCTGTCCGCCCATCCCACTTGCAGCCCAAAACGTTCCTGATTCACCCCCCCAAATCGGCTTCGGAAAGGGGTGGAAACTGGGCGAATAAGTGAAGTGGAACTCCCAACACCTCATTCAGCTTTAAAATGCAGTTGTGGAATCGCACCGGCATATTTTGGCAGCGAGGATCGTGCAATAAGGCCGACCCTCCAGCGTCCTCATTATGCCATGAATGGGGAATGATAGTCCTTCTCGGTGGCCGCCTTGCTTTCCTGTGACTCCTGCTTGCTGATCACTTTGCTTTCATGTGGCTTTCTCTTAATTCCAGACAGCGGTGCGAAGGTTTTTTTCCCGTGAAGGCGGTGACTAAAGGATTCTTGGTTGGACATATTTTCGGAGTTTATAAAAACGAATGGATGGAGTGATGCACGGGTGCATGTATACACGGAGAAATGAACGGATGACATGATGTTAGATGTTGCGGTGTTGACTACCTCACTGCTCCAAACGATTGTTGGAAAGTGGTTCTCTAGTTTCAAGATACTGTAGGACGGTTCCCAGCTTGTCGACCTAGCGCCGCTCGGCAGCGCCTCGGAGGTAAGGCGCGCTGCCGGATCCGGGGCCATGCAGTCAAGGACGGTGGTCATGCCTTGGATTCAGGCAAGCAATCATATACTGCTACCAACGCCACTACTACCACTACCGCTATCGCTACCGTTACCACTGTCCATACCCACTCATTTTCACTACTGTGAGGCCACATCGGCCTTTCCTGCAATAACATTGAGCAGGGCAAAACATGCTCAAGATCTTTGAACATCGCGTATATGACGATCTAGCTACTTGGACCGTATATAGGATGAAGCGGAACTATCTGCAGGAATCACGTGGGACCTCAGTTTGGAGGTTTGGCCGTTCAGTGCTTGGCTTCGGTTTCATGGGCTTGAAGTTTCGAGTGTCCAACTAAAGACCCAGCATTGAACTGAGTGTAGATTTGTTGAGGCCTTGAGGGATTTTGCATTGACGGATGAAAAAGTTCAGAGTTCCGGGGTGTAGGATTCTGGTCCTGGAGTCTGGGAATTTAGGGATTGCAACGTGCTGAGATCTTTGGGCCTGCCCCGAGAAAAAGACATGGAAGATTAAGGAATTGGGCAGCTCCCGCAACTTCCATAGCCGCTAGCAGCTGAATTGATCCGGAGGTCAGAATCGAGAATCCCATGTAAATACACACCCCAAGAGCGAACACCTATAATCCAAACGCAAAAATCCAAATCCCACACCCATGTGAGGATGTCCTCATTTTGGGGATACCCATACGAAGCACTCTGCCCTCCTGGTTAAGAAGCAGCCGGATGTACCCCTCTACATGGAGCTCCGGCCCAGTCGCGCTCTGTCAAGGAGTCAAAATCCATGTCCTTCTTATCTGGTAGGTTGGGTTGCCAGGCTTTCCAAAAGAAATTTATGCCAAATAATTCAAATCTTGGGCCTTTGTCAAAACCTTACGGGAATAGAACAAGGATTATTGCTCTAATTGTGAGGCTGGTTCTGAGAATCCTGCATCCTGTTGGCAAGCCTCCGCTTCCTTTGGGTCCTAACCCGGCGCCTGGATTGGTTCAGGAGCGCTGGAAACTCTTCACATTTTGTGAGAGGCTTGTAACGATTGACAGAAAGTATGGGTTGGAGCCTGCGAAACCTTCAAAAGTCTTACTCAGAGGACAAAGTGAACCTGAGTTTAAGGCTACACTTCTTACAGAATCCTGATACAGCTTAGGCAACGATCAATGGTTTTCCCCTGCAAGCAATACTCACCAATAACGCGGGGGGCTGAGTGCCACACGGCTACCAATCCAAAAAGCCTACTGCCCACTGACCACTACCGACCCTGAATGGCTGTAGCCTACGGTATCGGGTTTGTCAAAGTGGCTCCAGTCTTCGGAATCACTATCAACATGCTCAGATTCATGGCTGGTACTATGATGGTGCGTGCTTACTGCTGCTTCAAATTATGTATAACTGTTCAGAACTCTAAGCTCGAAAGCTGAAATCCTACAGTACAGCCCTCTTCAAGGGTTCTCTAGTCCAGGCTTGCGGCCGTAGGAACATCTGCACCAGTAGAATATAGTACTGTTGAAGCCTTCGCCTGCAAGCTGCATGCAAAGCTCTACAGCCTAAAGGCCAACAACATTTCTATTAGCGGTCCAACTATTTGATTTTTGTATACGCCCCAAGAATCAAATACCATCGCTTTTTTTGCTTCCATGCAAAACTGCAAGACATGTGTTTCCATTGAACATCAACGTATCCGCCCTGTCCTGTTTGCCGAACTGTGAGAGCAGGCTTGTTACCTCCAGCAGCGGAAAAACTCAGGGTCTGGGAAGCGCGGCAAGAAGGTCTGTGTTTATGACCTGTTTAGAGTGTAGGGCTCAGGACGTGAGCAAGAACAGCATTTGGCAGGGTAGGATCCAGATTGTTCAGGAATGACCGGGTTTCGAGGCTGGAGCATGGTATCCCGTCATGCCAAGCAGGGCTAGAAGCACTCACAGCCCAGGGCTAGCGGGCTAGCTGACCAAATGCAGTTTGATCGTGAGGCGAAGCCTTCCTGCGCCAACGACTGATGCTGCGTAGAGAGACACGATGCGACACCAGACATGCACACGCCAAAAAAAACAAGAAGAGAAGAGTGCAAACCTAAACAGCCCAAGCATCACAAGGTAAACACATAACTCCTGAAATCTAAGATTCTTCGGGCTATCAACCTGCTCCAAGAAATCAGCCCTGAACCTCGTTTTGACAAAGGGCTGATTCTGCAGGGCTCTGGACCAGCAACTCGCGCTCAAATGTCGCGATGCCTGGGACTGGGGATCTTAGGATGGGGGTGGCGCTTTGAACAAACGGTCCAAGTTGGTGTATAATGTATACTATAGGGCCCAAAGCTACGAGAACCTTCACACTTTCGCAAGCTCCTGTGCATGCTGCCTAAAACCAAACTCAAGCAAAACAACTCAAGCCCGAAGCTTTTGATTTTGGAGTCTCCACACAACCTCCGAATTCAACACGTCGAGCCCTCAACTGTTGAGTACACACAAAGCCCTGAAAGCGGGCGCCCAGCTCCAAGGTTGATGCGAGCCACGGTCAAGCTGATCGTCAAGCTTAGTGCCTGCGAAGAGCCTCCTGAGGATCATGGAAACTATTGAGGCTGAGGGTTTTGAAATTAAGGCTTGCAGTGTGGATCTTCGGTTGGCGACATGGAGCTTGAAGTTTCAAGGACTCTATCGGCGCTTGAAAGCCCATCGGTTCAGCTGTCCCGTGTGTGCGTTACTGCCCGCAGAGCTTTGATTTCTGCTATCGTCATGGCTTGCATAAGAGTTCGGGGCTATGCACACCGATCATGTACCTTCTACATACCCAAACTCTATGTACAGAAGTTAAGAGCCAATACTGAGGCCCATGGCAAAAATGCCATGAAATCAATCCAGTCCCTGCGTAACACCATGGGTTGCACGCTCATACTCCCAGGGTTGTGCCCCTGGTTTTGGGGATCCTTCTAAGGGCATCTAGGGGACTACATTGGCTCGTATAAGTGCTATATTGAGGCCCTCTTTGGGAAACCTTTTTGGGGTACGAGCTTGGGGGTATGACCCAAGAACACCTGAACTTCTTCTTGCAAAGCACCCGTGTGCCTAAAACTCAGCCACCATGAGGAACAATACCACTGCAAGCAATCCAAAAAGGGACCATAAAGAACAATGTAACTATTCTACAACTACCAAACTGGTGCAAACTGGTTTGTTGCATGTGCTTTTGACACAGGGTTTGCGCCTGCGGTAGAGCTGCTCAGCAACAAAGAGGCCAGCAGCCCACATGTCCCCTGCAAGCTGGTAAACCCAAAGTAACCAGAGAAGGTTCTCAAACAGCTCTGCTACAACCCTAGACCAAGAGGTAGAACTGCCGCTCCTGGCTTCTTGCACACGACAACGAAAACACAGTCAAAACGGTGAAGTCCTTTATGGACAGTCTTGAGGGAGGGATCAAAATGCTTCTTATGGGCATGGTAATGTGTTGGGCGTCTTCTTCGTTTGGAAAGCGTATTGCAGTCTGAACATTCAAGCCTCCAGGGGGCAGCGATATCAACGGCAGGAATGTTTCTGTATCAAGCCACCCGAGACTGCCTAGATTCGCTCCCAAACATTTGATTCTTCTGTCCTAGGCTTTTAACACGGAATGCTTAAGGCTCCGCGCTGAACCTTCAACCCGACCCTCACCTCCTAAAGCTCACAACGCATAGGCAACCCTCCGGGTGGCCTTGCCTGGCGCTCCGCCCAGACCTCGCGCTTCGAGAACCTCTGGCAACAGGTCAAAGCTCTAGGCACGTAGAGAGATGGGTCTCCCCAAAAAAGTCAAAGCTTGCATAGGGATGTATGCGGGTTTCTCCCAACACTGGTCTTGTATCGCATCCACAGCCTAGTTGAGGCTGCACAAGCAAGAAACTCTATAACTGTGAGATACCCTCAGAATCTGTGAAGCTTTCTCAAGAAGGTTGAAGGGGATTTCCTAACCTGATTTCGTGAGGATGTGAAATGGATTCCTGCAAGAACCAAGCTTTCCAGCCAACTTGTAAATCCAGATATCTCCACGTAGGGGGGGTGCCTTTGTGTCCATGTTTTCCACGCGCCCCGCCGTTTTTTTTTTTCTTTTTCCGACTGGTTCAACAGTTGGTTCATTCTGCCCCTCTACTACAATCCTCGCCGCTGACGAATATGCACTACAAATACGCGTCACTGCAGCACACGTGAGACTTGCAGGCTAGCAGTGGTTCACGTTGCGTTTGCTAGCTACGAGGCATGCTGACACCTGGTTATCTAATTGTCATGTGTCTCTTCTGGCGAAGCTATGGACTTTTTCACCCGGTTCACGGAGAAAACTCAAGCATGTTTGAGAGCAACTACTCCCCGGTAGATTTTGAGTTCAAGGTTTGTCTTAGGGCTGAAGGTCTAAGATCGCATACGTTTAAAGCATTCCAGCTTGGCTAGGTTACTGATTTACATGTGAGAAAAACCCAACGCCTGTAGGAGCTAAAGCGCCTCAAATGCAAACACTGCAAAGCTGTCTCCTTTGGGCTGTGCTGCTGCCACTCCACGTCAGCATCAGCATAATGTTCACCTGAGCAAGGCAACATGGATTCCGCCCAAAAACAGTGCAGTGGCGTTGGGGGGGGTACTTCTGCCTGGTAAGGCATCCTTGTAATGACGTGAAAGAACACGAAAGAGGATGCCAGTCCTAAATCTTGAAAACATCCTTCTTGAGAAGGGAGCTGTTTCCTAAACTCCTCCCGGGTCTGCTGGCAGTCTGTGCTCTTGGGGAAGTACTTGCTCTGCGTTCTAAAAGAAGGGGCGCTTTTCTTCAGCTAAGTGCTTGGACCTTCGGGGCGGTGGCCAACAAGGAAGACAGCGTGGTAAGGTTTCTGAACGCGGATCTGCCCGTAAACACGCGGTAGCAACAGACTCCAGCGGTTTCCAACCTGAGGCAAGTTCAGGAACTTTGCATTTGAGTTCACATTATTGCGATTATTGTCTTTCTAAATGCATGTGTGCCGTGAGCCACGGAACAATTTTGAGCCATGAGCTGTACAGTAACGTGTGAACCTCCGCACCATTAAAAGCCAAACACAATCGGATATCGTCCTAGAACCACTTCAAATGCATGCAAAAGTCGCACCGCCGCCGTGGCTTCCGGGGCGATGGGTGCATCTGCGGGGTGCATGTAGCCTTTGCATGGCCCAACCCTCAAAGGAAAAAATCGGGTTTCGCGTTCAAGGAATACAGGGTTCAGGGCTAAGGGGTTTGGAGGTGGATCCCCGAAGAATGCGCACTGCAAGCATCAACTGCGACAATGAGGAGTTGTTGCGCTCAGCGATGGGCGAGATTTGAGGCTTGAGGGTTTGAGCGTGAGCAGGAAGGAGCTAGAATTCAGGGCATTGGCTGTTGGAGGTCGCGGGCCAGAATCTCAGCCAAACAGCTAGAAAAACAGATCCCCGAATTTGAGCCACCTCTTGGCTTCGCAGTTGAAGTTGTCAACAGGCCGGGACTTCAAACAAAAATCCTGGACTTTTGGAGCCATAAACGCCAGGCTCCCACACCTCCCTGTACGCTCTTGTGTCTTTATTTCCCGCGCAACTTGACTCCATAGGTCCATTGGTGTAGAACCTCAGCCATATAGAACGAATGTGCATCCAAGGTCTCAGTACGGGCTGAACCTTTAAGCCTCTGCACACCCACTGCCTGATTACCCTCCACAGCCCTTTATGGGGCTGTATTAACCCTGGAGCGAGGCAGCGCGGATACAACTTTTGCTTGGCAGGTAATTCTTGAGGCTGAAGTAGCCTTGCGACAACGTAGGTCGTCAGGCAAATTAGGAGCTGTCATGAAATCCAACCCATCTAAGAGGGCCCCCAGCAGCTCTCCATACTTATTGGCCATGCCCGGAATTATGATCTCCGTCTTTATGGGAAGTACTAAGTACGAAGTGTTCGGGGCTGCATTCTTGAAGAATACTACGATACTGGATCCTGACGCGTAAACTTCACCACTGCCCAATGAAAACTAACTCCCTTGACACCCCGAACTCCAGAACCAACATCCAAAACCAAAGCCTAAGCCCACACCATAATACACCCAGTACATGTAAACATCTTAGCCATCGGATGCGCACAGGTTGTTTCTGAGCAGCAGAAATGGCTTAGCTGAATGTCGTCCTTGGATATGGGCATCGATGCATAGCTCCCAGATTGTCAAATTAGCTGCTTAATTGAAGCAGGACCATTGACATGTTGCACATAAGTCCTGAGACTTGAAGATCAGAGGATGCAGCAAGACATCGTGACGATGATGAGGAGATGACGACGAGGAGGAGGAGGAGGATGATGATGATGATGATGGCAAGGGAGATCCTGTGACTTAGGATCCAGGCCTGAGGGAGTCAGGGACATAGTTGGGCTTCGGCTTCACTGTGCACGGCTTTCGGGCGGAATTATACTGCCTAGGATCGGAGTTCATGAATGTGAGCTTTTAAAAGCGAAGTCCATGGCCGTTTCAACAATACTTTTATCGAAATCGCATCTGCGTCGTCATCCGAACCACCTTCCACCTGCACCCCTCCACCCCTTCACCCCCTCCACGACTCCACCTCCACCCTCCGTCACCCTCCCCCACCTCCCTCCGCGCTCCCCACCGTAGCCCAGCGCCGCTCCACCCTTCTCCACCTCGCCACTTCAGCCCCTCAATGGAATCTCCAGAGCGATCAGGTTGATTATTTCGCATCCCTAGATTTCAGGGTTTCAGTTTCAGGATTGAAGTCTTAGCGCTCATAGGGCTATCCCACAAAAATGCCTGTCCGTCATTCCTCTGATATGCATCCTGTACAAGAAACCCTATCAAGTGGCTGTTAGGTGCAGGAACTCGCTGAACTCAATTTGTGTTTTGTAGTAGGGCTGCGAGTGTTGAAGTCCTTCTTGAGCAGGCGGCGGTGAATTGACCCTCGAGGGTGGAAGGTGGTGGAGGGTCGTGTGGAGGGTGGAGCGGAGGGAGAGTGGTGGAGGGGAGGTGATGGAGGGGAGTGGCTGAATGGGGAAGGGATTGCTTGAATGGATCAAGGGAAGGGCCAGCGCTAACACCGAACTGAACCGAATCGTCAACAGCATTACCTTGCAATACGCTATCGACTTACTATCGGTAGGTATCGGTTATCGATCCTTCTGGTGGGCATTTAATCATGGGAGACTTGCTTACCATAAGCTGCTCATCCATGTCCCTCATTTTTGCAACCTAGATCCAAACCTTGCCTTCACTTCCCCACCGTACTCATCACTCAAGAGCCAAGTCCTATACACCCAGGGCCATGATATTGTTACGCCCGATCAAACTACTGCTCTCATGCAAACTTGGTAATTACTGGATGCTTGCTACTTTCCAACTCGCCTGTCTTCAAAATCAATGAGGACTTGCTGCATGGAACCTTCCAAATTCCGTTCGTCTCCAATTCAATCACATAAACACAAAACAATTTGGAGAGATGTTGAGAGTAGAACTTCTGGTTTCAGAGTGGCCCCCCTGGACAAACAACGTGCACCCAAACCCTTGATTCCAGAATTCTTCGGGGCACTGCGCAGGAAACTCTTAAATCTAGAAACAGTTTAGCCACGCCATTCCCTGCAACCCCGAGAATAGAACAAAACAAGTGTCGTTGATATTTAGCCATATGTTGCCTGAGCATACGTTGCCGTGGGCATAGCCAACGCCGTGCAAGAACCTGCTGCATCGCAGGATTAGCTAGCAGAGGCCGCTTAACTTAAAACCCACAGGCCTACTCCTTGAACCCTACAGGGCACTACAGGGTTCAGCGCTTAGGGGCAAAGGCTCGGGGCTCAATGAGTTGGCACCTGAGGCCGCGAACGACGTTGTAGGTGAAATAGTCCACCTGTGCTAGTTGGAAGCCACGCAGGGGTTGTGACTTCAGGGCTTCAGGCCAAAGACATTTAGCGTGGTTTGCTAGGTCAGGATTCAGGGCCCAGGTGGCCTCTTCCCACCAACATGAACGTTGATGTTTTGATCCCTCGTTGGAAAAACCGCGACGGCAGTGCGAAGCCATGGTTGGAGACTCGACCTTGAGACCTCCTCCAACATTGCTTGGCATGCCGGATCTGGCCATACCTGCTAGAAGGATGACTACACGCCCACGGAGCCAAAACTCCTTCTCAGGTTGTTCCAGGATTCTAGGCCTATGGGCTTTGGCCCTCTGCACCGGGGTCAGGATTTCTTGGCCTCTGCAGTCAAACATTTGGCTTTGGATCAAACAACGTGATGAATGCGTAGTGTTATTCTTCATCATCATCATCATCATCACCATTACATACACCTATCCTGTCCAGCGTATGGCAGCCCTGGGCTTCTTTTAGTACCCTCCCAAACATCTAGTTGCACCGCAACCCTGATAGCCTGCAAGCCAGTAAGCCAACAAATGGTGACGAAAACCAGGACAGCTTCCCAAGTGTTGCGGGCTCTGTGGATACAAGTCAACTTCGGATATCCGAGCGGCGTGCGCATGAGTTAGCCTCATGGGAGCTCGCACGACCATGGCCATGGAGGTTCTTGGCGGAGGTTCGATGTTGGGGATGGGAAGGTGTTGGGTCTGAGGGTGCATGGTAGGGTGTCAGGGATGGGACACGCAGCTGCTATGCTTTCTTAACGGCAAGGAATATCTGGGAGGTGCAAGTATTTCAGTCTGCAAGAGCTGCTGCTGTTGGAGCGTAGCGTCCCCATGCGATCCAAGACGAGATACCTCAGGCATGCGCAGATGTGGGACGTGTATAGGATGAAACTTCAGGGTTCGGAAGGAAGAAATCATTCTCAGATCGGAGAAGTTTTAATCATGTAGGAGCTAGATCGAATGGCATGAACGGCTTCATAAGGGTCAAAAGTAACGCAGCATTGGAAGTATCATGGATTTATAGAAGAGGGCATAGGACGTGGAGATAAGAAGAACGAGGGTCCTTCCAGGAATCAAGTCAGGTACTATTCCGCTCATGGAAAAATGCATGTATGGAAAATCGCGCGGCGTCTAGCATGTATACTATTGTGGCACGAGGCATTCTGGTATGCAGTGCGCATTGCTTACTGGTGCCTACCCTTGAACTTTTCCAGATTTTGTTTTCAGATCATGCGCTGGCCTTGTGCCAGCACCAATCTCTGCTGGGCGTTCAGGGCACTTGCATCGATTCTTTACAGTCTTTTCTTGTACACTGCAGCTGAAATGCAGCTCACATACGTGAGGGGTGTGTCCTTCTGCAGCCGGAACAGTAGGATGTCGAGGACTTTTTGTATAAGTCCAGATATAGGATGCCCAGCTCATGGCATACCAGTCTGCACGTGAGCGAGCTGGTACTCCAGGAAGCTTGAATGTTGCTGGAGTTCGCGCAGCTTTACATAACCTTGCAAAAGCGCACTCTAGTGCAAGCAGCTTCTGTGTATGCCCACGTGTGCCATGGATAATGAGGGTTGAGATGCATGGGATGTGCACAGCTGTTCCTCAGGGACAGGTTACTCGCCGAGCTTTGGAATGAGAAGAGCGCCATTACATCGGCATGAACACTTGTGGCTACCTACTGACATGCGCCCAGCGCTGCGACAGCCGAGGCGCTGCTTTTGTGGAATGTGAGGATTGGACAAACATCCACCGGTCACCATTCCAATTCAACATGTCCTGGGCAAGATGGTGAGTCAGAGGCCACTGGATTGTTCGTACGTCTGGTGTCGGATGACCGCTTGGCGCGTGCAATCCTTGTGGAACGCAGTTGACACCATTACAAGAATGTATGGCGCAGCTTTGGTGCGCAACTGCCAGCATGTTTTGCAAAGTGGCTGTTCCATGTTAAAACTGAAAGGGGTTCATTGTGATGGATGACAATACAGCTGTTGTCAGTGCTGCATCAAGCTGTTGTCGATTGCAGCGCAGCGGCTCGCACCCAAAGGCCAGCCGGTAGCGCAGCTCAAGTTTGCAGTTGGGTTGTTGGCAGTGCAGGCAAGTAGGGTGCCCTGAAGAATGTTGAGCCAGCTTTAGGAAGTAACGAAAGTGTCATCCATCCCAATAAAATCAAGTGTAGGAAGTAACGAAAATGTTTTTGTCGCGATAAGAAAAGCACATTTAGGAAGTAACAAGCGTGCTTTTTTTAAATGCGCTGAAGCATGCAATCAAAACGCAAGTATCGATAGTAACGAACATGTTTTATCGTGTTAGAGGGGTGTAGCAAGTAACGATGTTGTTTTTTCAGGTCTACCTCTTCTCTTTCTCGTACAGCATGCAGCACTGTGCTCGCAACAGCAGCTCGGAGTAATGTGAGGAGTGCAGTATCCTTAGGATAGAGGCGCAGGGCTCCAAATGGAGGCTTGGGTGACCAAGTTTAGGAAGTAACGAAAGTGGTTTTTATCGCGATACAAAAACACGTTCGTTACCTCCGAACCTTGTGTTACCGCGACAGAAATGCCTGCGTTACTTCCTAAACTTGGATTCCATCGTGATAAAAACACTATTGGTACTTCCTAAACCAGATGTAGGTTCACACCAAACCTTTCAACATAGCGTAGCCAAAGTCCCCAGCCGAAAGCCCCAGACCATAAAGGCCCAAACTTCAACTGGGTGTTTCTCAAAACAGCAGTCACAAGCACGCATATTATCCACATATTGATTAACCATTATGATGGACTCCTTCATGACTTAGCAAGGATGGCTTCGCGACACTCACAACTGTGAAGCAAGCTTGCAATTTCAAGGTGCCAGTCCCCCAAAGCGGTCGTCGGGGCCACAAAGAGATCCTGCCGCTTCTCATGACCCCAGAATGGCAACCGAGGTTCTTCTGGGAAGTGTTCAGCGCACATCATTCTTGGTTCCGCTTGGTACTGGGTTCAGGACTGTGGTTTCAGGTTGCTGCCTTAATAGCCGGGTCTCTGACACGACTTGCGCGTGTGTTTGATCAATGACAACTCCTTGACCAAAGGAAGTGTGCCCGACAGCACAAAACGTGGATTGCAGGGCTTACTGGGGCTTATAGACAGAGCTTTGCCTACGGTGGTAGCTTGTCTTGAACACTTTGGGATATTATGGCGGCTCGCAAACACGGTCACTTAGAGTTCTACCGGTAGCAGCGGCTAATAACAGGTGAAACGCAAAAGGTGTGTCATGGGAGCCTGCTATGCAGCTGAGAATTCGGGCATGCCCTATGAAGGACGAGATACGGAAGGTGTCGGTTCGGTGCGATGGCATAGCCGTTTTAAAGCAAGCTTTGAACTGGATTGCTGCCCATAGCGCACACAGGCAGCTACACCCTCTGTGGCCCGAACCTTCACCTGGACCACGTTCTCGTGGTTACACCCAGCAAGGAAAGCATACTCGTTGTACCTCTCAGGAATACAACAGCGGCTTGGGAAGCCCAATCCTGTCCCTCCAACCAGAAGATCAGGAGTTTCAAGTTGTGACCTCAAGCAGCATCATCTGTAAGCTATCCAAACAAGTCATGCTGAAGCACTTGGCGGGTTGCTCTCACAATCAAATGCTAGTATTGCGAAAAGAACTTCAGACAAACGTCCTCAGTTTTGTCAGCTGTTCGCTGGCATGCCTTGTCCAAAAGCAAAATTTATGGGCGCATGTTAAGCAATGTTAGAGGCCAAACCCACGTCCGATAAAACATAACATCAACTCCTTTGAAACCTTGTGTTACAAAAGGATTACAATTACAGGCTGCTCCGATACAAATCATACATGATCTGGCGTTTCAGATGCAATTACACCTGAAAGCCAATGCCAAGACCATCGACTAAACTTGAAATCAATCAGAGCAAAGCCATGAAACAAAGGCTCTCAGCACGAATCCCGATCTCCATAACCTCCAAACTCAACGCATCCAAAAGCCCAAACCCCGCCCAAATACCCAGAATCGACAACCTCCCTTTCGTATGGCTCCAGTGTCCCTCCAGCAAGGTCCCGTGTGATCAAAGCGAAATCCCTGGAGATGTAGCCGGAAAACGTCCGCAAGTGCGGGGCACAGACGCTCGGCCTTTTTCAAGCCCTTGGTTGAAAGAAGCGTGTCACGTGTGAAGCTGGAGGCAGACTGGATCATTGGCTTTCCTTCCTTTTTCAAAGAGAGAAAATCGCCTCCCAACACTGCTTCCGAGTTGTTGCAATGGCTTCCAGCTTTTCTTTGGTCCGCCCACGCTGCCCACAGAAAAGCGGCTTGCTCCTGTAAGGGTCAGGACGTTCTCGAGCAGAAATGTTCCTGGAAGGATCCTTGAATGTATTTATTTTCTGGTTCTAAAATAATCCATTTGAAGTGAAAATTCTGGCTTTGGTGGCAATTCTAGATGTGTCTAAGTAGCAGAGTTTGGCCTGAAATTATGCCAAGTTTATGACTACTTGTAACTGTAATATAATAGACCATGAAGTTAAATCCCCTGGCCAATCTCTGGCACTTACAATTTAGCAGCGTGAGCTGGACAAAGGAGTACTCTACATTCCGCTGACCCAATAATGAGCCAGCTGCATTGCTGCATTGAGTACATTGGGGTCAAAACTACCTGCAAGCACGTGGAGATTCCATTCCAACAGAATTGCACAGACCCGTCTAACTACAGCTGATCATGATTGAGCGTCCACTTGAGTATTCAGACGTCTCAATCCAGGGTTCCCTCTAATCAGTTCAAAAAAGTACTCCAATGAATTTTAGCGGTTTAGAGAATAGAACGGGCTCCTGGCTCTTGGTTCCACTTTCAAGTTACTTAATTCCACTGGTATAACGAAATAGGCTCAAGGCCAGCTCTCGCATTTAAGCTGTTTAAGAGTCTTTTGGTGGGTAGATGACTAGGGGAGTGGGAAATCCGGGAATGAAGGGCAACAGGGTTTAGGAACAGGGATTAGGGCCTAAATCGCCAAGAACAGGATTTAGCGAACAGGATTTAGGAACAGGATTTAGCGAACAGAGTTTAGGAGCAGGATTTAGCGAATTGAGTTTAGGAACAGGATTTAGCGAACAGGGCTTAGGGCCTAAGTCCTGCAGATTTGGGGAGGCCTCGGAAATGGGCCTGGCCTCAGTGTTTCTCTGAAGCCCTCTCAGAGTTTTTTTTTATATAATAAATACACGGCTTCAAAGCAGCACCATAATAGTTTTCAGCTAGCCCTCTTTCTGCGAGATAAAGATTGCCCATATAACAAGTACGGACTCCACTGGACCTTTTTTTTTGACGCGCAGCCGCGCACACACTGCTGCGGCTACACGTGCCAGCCAATCCTGAGTATCCAAGCAATGCAGCAACAGTAAATAATGACATGACGGCCGAGCGCGGTACAAGCGCAAGGCTTCTGGAGACAAAGACAGCAAAGGCCGGAAGCAGGTCCTGAGATGTCATGCGTAAAAACGTCACACCTAGGTGTATATGTATGTGTTTTATTCAGATTACTGTGCAAGTTCCATGGCGAAATCATGAGGCGCTGACGCTGGATGAGGTAGGCGGTATGTCGCAGATGGATTTCTGAACATAGAGACATACGTGACACACGCGTCAGCAATGGAAACCGTGCCTGTTCTCTCTGAAGATGTAATCGCGAAGGATGATGGCGAAGCCCCTAAGGATGAGCTGCGGGTGCGATACTGTCGAGGGAACGAGTACTGAGGAACTGGCATTGCCGGAAAGTCATCATCAGACACATGGAAAAAGGAGTACAGTGTCCGCACGATCCTCCAGAGGGAAATGTTGACATCGCTTGTCCAAAGTTATTCATTGAGCTCCGTACCAGTCTTCTATGTCTGTGAGATCGTTGTGCAGCCTGAAGTCCGATTTTGATATAAACATACTGTTGGGCATTCAACAGAAGGAACGAGCTCCCGACACCCACTCCTCGTCCAGCATATGTCCAGAATCCTCTGCCGTCTTTTTCATCCTCGCGCGGCGCATGGCATGAAGTATTCATTGAAGTACTCGCTGCCGAGGCCGGCACGTTGCAGCGATGGCCGCAAGCCAGAGCCCTTTCACTTCCTGAGTAGATTTACTAAACGAACACTCTAGTTCTGCCGACGGTTGCGCCTTCAGTTCGATGGATGCGATGGTGTCCAACGGCATGTTCTCCTAAAGAGAGGAATCGTAGTCTACTTAGAATTATGCGTGAAGGAAGAAAATGAGGACAGTACGCTGAAGTGCATCGGCCCTATGCGAAAAACCATCGAAATCCATTAGTCAACTGAGTTGTCATTGTTTTCTCCGGATTTCAGCTACTTAATATGTACTCAATGCAGAAGAACAGTTTCAGTCATTTCAATCATAACGGTCCGTTTTCACGACGTGATCAAACTCTTTGATTCTTTGATGTCACTTCATCTGATCAATTCTGCGCACGGTATGAAAAAAAGGAAGCTTGTTGTGTAGGTTCATCTGCCGCGGTGTGATCCGCAAGTGCGCTCGACTGTCCTGCAGCATGAAGGCTCAAAACGCATCGGGAATGAACCGTCCGGAGCCGAATTCGAGTATGTGACAGTCAGTATGTGCTACCTGCAAAGCTTTCACATTAGGATGTTGCTAAATTCAAACCTATAATCCGCTTTCCACACCAAAGGCTGTGGGCAAAATCCCTGCATTGTTTGGGAGGGCGGCGTTGCCGACTTGTATCCAAAACATTACCTGGCCTCTGTTTCAGAAGGAACGTATGAAGCAAATGAACAGACGTTAGACCAGGCGCTCCAAACAATTAGAGTACTTGATGCCAAGTGGTGGGCCACGGACAAGCTGGCACAGGATATGAGGCAGGCATTGTATACTTTGCTGTGGCCCATTATTCTAAGAGTCCTCAACGGATAACGCCCCGTTCTGAACGGCCCGGATGCGCCTCCGCACATGAACAGGTTTGGCTGCTTGGGCGCTGTTTTGCGCTCATCGAATCTGTCCCGACGGGAAGGTGATCCACGGGAATGTGATTGCGTTCTTGATGCCTGTACGCTTGCCGCTCTGACCATTGGACCATTCAACGCACCGCTTCAGTTCCATATCAGGTTGATATGTAACATGTATGCACACATTCATGGAAAGATTGGTTTGTGCGTGCACGCTTGTGGCTCTTCCCTTGGCTCTGGTGTTAAGGATCCTGCTGTTTCGAGGACCACAAATTCAACCGAGAGCCACGCAGAAGCCCAGCTTGCGGCACAGGCACTGGTCGCAGGACTCTCCGGAAGAGAACCCTTTCGTACTCGGTTGGGCGATCACAAGCCTGAAGGACAAGGTTTCCCAATGTAGGGATTGAAGATTGTAGGTGCACTAGGCTCCAGATTCATGAAAGTAAGATAACCGAGACTGGATTAACAGTCATGCTGAATTACTTTTGGGAAAGTATGCCATCGTCAGGATGGTCAGCTCCTAGGGTCAACGATGCGGGGGCTCAATCTCCGATCCCTGAAGTCTGTAAGCATCGGATTCCAACTGCGATTCGCAATCTCCAACAAATCAAGAACACCAGAATCTTTACAAAGATGCTGACGGACAAAGATCAGGGACAAGGTCTTCTACTACTCTCTCTTCACCTTCGGGATACCTTGTATGTACTAGGCGAACCCCGATAAACCCCAAACCCTCATGCCTTCACAGCACAGCCGGAGCAACGTGTAAAGTCTGAAGCACCCTCCACCTGCACAGATCCAGTGTGTGAGAGGGGGTGTTTTAGATGGGCCGAGCTGCTGACTGTACCTGGCATCTGGTTTGGGGGATTCCAAGATGTCGGGGCACTTACTGCCTGCGGAAATGGAACTAGAGCTTCTAGCGTCTACTTCTCAGAGGCTGCAGCTAAGGGCTCAAGGCTTCAAGAGTTCGGATATTGGGAGCCTACACACCTTGTTGTGAAAACAGTGTTGGAGCAATAGACGCCCCCTGCGCAATTTCAACCTTATCCTCACTTCTCCCAGCTCTCAAGAAGGTCGTTTGTGGTCTTGAATGGATGCGGGTATTTGTGCTGGCCAGTGGAGTTGAAGGCCTAGGACATCAGGGCTTCGGTGGAGTGAGTTCGGAATCAAGCTTGGTACAGCCACTATAACGACACTTCGGCTTCAGCTTTTGGAGCTTGAGGGTTTGTCTTTCGGGCTAGTCTTCGCAGGTCTGTGGATGCAGAGTAGGTCACATAGGGGATCGCATGCATGCTGGAAGGTTGGTTGGGGGTTATGAAGGGTTAGAGTTGAGGTTTTGCGGGTATGGCTGGCTTTGAAAGCTTTTAATGTCTGGAGTCTAGCATGTTGTGCTCAGCGCGTGGAGATCTTGGTCAAGGTGAGTTAAGAGTGTGGGCCTCAAGATTCAGATCTGGAATCCCAAAAGCCTGCGTTCTGCCCCCTCTTGCGAGTGAGTACAGAAGGATAAAAGGTTTTGTGAGAAAGTTTGGTGACCCTTGTGCGTGACCATGGCATCTACGCATTCCACCGCCAATCCCACCGCTGTGTCTCCATCGTGGAGCTCACGCCAGACAGAGCTGCTGGGTACCCAACCAGTGCCTGCCTATGGGCTATGGGCTTGTGTGCGTCAGGACATAGGAGGAGATCCAAGCCAAACCAACCCAAAAGCAATCGAAGCTTCGTTGGCAACACGCTTCTTGTCAGTCGGGTAACCGTGGTGTCCCTGAGTGCGGCAGATTGCCAAGTCCCACGGCAATATCTTATGGTGTCCGTCTGCTTTTCGCTGTGCAGCCGGTGTCGGATGGAAGCTCAAGAGTTTCAGGATTCTTAAGATCTCTCTGGTTGCAAGATGGGGGGTCTAGTTCCGGGAATGCAGCTGGCAGAAGTTCAGGTCAAGGGCCTATCACTTGCTGGATTGCCGCGCCTCGACCTAGGTCGAAATACAGACGCTTGTTCCCCCACACGTATGCCCATATGAAAACCTACTGTAAGAACCGCTGGCACAGAACAGCTTGGTAGGGTTGACTGTTTGGTTCGATGGGTTCAGTGTCGGGCCCGTTGTCTATGCAAACCTTCGAGATTTCAGAACAGTGCATAACCACAAGTACTATGTAGAATTACCCTATACTGACTATAGCCAACACAAGGTCAAGCAGCAGCAGCCCTCCAGGATTAGCAGGGCACCTAATTAAGGCTGTCTGGTTCCCTTCGTTGTCCCCCAGAGTCGCATCTAGCAAAGAGGTCGCCTCGGTTGGCGAACTATTTTGAGACGAGACTTAACTAAAACAAGTGTTTCTTCTGAAGAAGCTGTGTTAGTGCTGTGTTTTGTAAAAGAGGAAACTGTAACGAAAGAACTTAACTCTGCCATCCGTCAACCGCGACACTCAGCCGCCCAGTTGAAAGCCCAACAGTACAGGGATACAAGCATGATCTCTAGGCCATAGCCCTGCCAGAATACTTGAAGTGGCCGACCTCTGAGTAGCTGGAGGGCAACAAAAATGTCTCGCCACCAAGGTCATGCTCCTCCCGAGGCGTTGTCTTATTCATAGAGAAGCACAAACAACCCTCCTGTAAGCGGGATGAGTCTCTGCATGGTACCCACACATTTTGCATAGTTGGGAAGAGGGAGGTGATTCGCAAACCTCATCTCCCTAAACGTAAACATGGTGCAGGGCCACGATCCCTTGCAATGATACAGAAAAAATGTGCCGCTTTCGGAGGTTCAGGAGATAATGCTCGGGAAGATTGCCAAGCATAGCCACTGTCTGCTGAATTTACTATCCGAGCCTAGCAAGAGTTTATGCTCCTTGTTTCTTGGCTCCAGAGCAATTTCATTGCTTCTAGATGTTGCCAAGGTCAATCAGCCGGGTCTTCAGAGGAGCTTTGTTTACTTTATTGCCTCGTGAGTTTGGAGTTTGGGGATGAGCGATTCCAGAATGCAGCCTCCAGGTGACTTTCGCTTGTAGTTTCGAAGAGTTGGAGGCTCTGAGCTTCCATGCATTGGAAAAGAAGTGCTGCCTTAGAGGATATTCCACAGGCTGCCAGCATAGCCACCCCAGGAGACCTTGAAAGCCTGTGACTGTGTGCTCTCAACTCGCGCAAGCCTGAACCCACGTCAGCCAGAAACCTGACGATCTCCAACTACAGCCTGGGGCCCTTGGCAATGGGGAACTTTTCGTCTTTCAGCCCAGAACGCTGTCAGAACTCTCTGCCTCTCTGTCTCTCTCTCTCTCTCTCTCTCTCTCTCGCTCTCTGGCAACATAACAAGCCTCATGAGCTTTTGCAAGTAAACACCTGGGAGCATGAAGCACAAACCCTCAAGCCTTGTGACCACCTCACAATGCTTCTGAGTCTGGCGGTGCTCCGAGCAGGGAAGCTGCATTCCAAACTCCCAAGTCTCAATCCTACACTTTTGCCATTATCAGGAACCTGAACAGCAAGCTCTAGCCAATCCTGTAGCTGTATTAGCGGCTCGCGTGTTGCGAACACGTCTGTCCCGGGCTCCAAGGGCCCCTGATGCCTGCGTGTGGCATCACTCTTCAATCCGTAAACTCTGAAAACTAGATCCTATAGGTGGTCACCCTCAATTCGCAATAACCCTAACAATCACTAGCGTGCCCGGCACACGTGCCATCTCGATTGAGATTCGGTGGGAATGCTGGCAGTGACAGACCAAAACGTGTCGAGTAGACTAAAAATTAGATCCTGACCCACACTTCTGGGGCGCGGTGGAATATTGCATGGACCGTCCTGCATCTGGTGTCAGTAAGCATAAACGCCAGCATCTTAGCAAAGCCGTTTGGCAAAAGGATGGTTAGCAAACTGTACCCTGCTGCTGTTCAGGCAAGCTGCGCAATGTGAAAGAAAGTACCCAGATCTTCATCCTGATGGGAGAGAGCAGGGACCTGCCTTCAGTATGGATCAACTGTCCGTATAGGAATGTCCTTTCTGATGTGTCTACACCGTCAATATTCTCATCACCTGTCTAGGGCGTACAGCAGACACGTGAAGGACTCCAGGTCAAAGTGTCAAGGCTCAAGACTTCGTATTAACGAACGAGGGCGCTTAGTCTAGCATTGAGAGGTCAATGTGCATGTATACACACACACAGATTCTATATATATATATACATATATATATATAGAGCGAGAGAAGCTAGAGCTACTTGAGCCTTAGGATTGGGTGTCTTGTTTGCTTCGCAAATTTGCCTTGGGGTTGGGTCGAGGAAGTTGGGAGCCAAACACGCAGATCACAAGCCAGGGATCCGAGTTTTGGCGCTCAGGGTTCGGGGCAAAAAACTGACTGCAAGGATTAGGATTGAACCATGGGAGCAGGGTGGTGCCAAGATGGGGGGGGCTTCCGAGATGCGAGCAGTGCATCGTAACCTTTTTTTTTGTGATAATTTTGAAAGCAGGCAAATACATGCAGCAAAGGGATTTCCAAACAGTATCCCACTAAGCACAAAAACATCCATCAAACCAGTGGAGCCTCCAACTGGTTGTTCAGGGCCTGCCGAGCTTGCTGTGAGGTAAACGGGACGGAGGATCTGAGGGTTGAAGGTGTACGGCAACGCATGGCGCTCAGTGTACAGGATGCTTCAAGGATTGGGCGTGTTAAGGTGCGCAAGGGTTTGTAGCCAGTCGCTGCGAGGTGAAATTTGCCCACCCCCTGTTCTTGAGAGATCTCTGAAAAGACATAGAATGAGCTCAGCATGTCTTGTCCACCCCCGGTGGGATAGTTGTGCAATTGCTGGGTGTATCTTCAATACATTCATCATTTCTATCCTCTACGAATAGAAACCTACAATCACTAGATCCTAAATGGCGTTTATTGAGAGGCACAAAGAACCCGGCTCCCCTTTCCGGCAACCTGCCATTCCCGTGAAATACAACACCCGCGAAATGAAACATCTCTTGGCAGTATGAAAATTCATGGCCATTCTTATGCTTGCTACTTTGAATCTGCTGGATCACTGTTGGCGTGGCCGAAGTTTTGCCTTCATGCTTCTACAGTCCCTCAGTTAAGCCAGCTAAGCGCCTCCTCCAAACTCCGCAGGGAGGTCTCCGCAGGTAGGGGTAGCTGGGCGATGCGCTCGCCACCTTCAAATCAGCGACGCTAACCGTGGCTAGTGGCAAATTTCTAAAGACAGCTCTGCCGTGCTTTTTTAAATCTTCTCACATTGCTAAACGTTTCTGTAATGCTCTTCTGACGGCTCGCAAAGACCTCTTTAGACGGGTACGGAACCGTGTCAAGCTTCTGTGTATGGAAGCTGGGTGGAAGGGGGTTGTAGACATCAGTCTACGTGGGTTGCCAGCGCATGATGTGTGGATTGTGTGGGATTTCGGTTTTGAGGGTCCATGTCAGACAGTTCACTGCCAGGCAGACAGACACACTCGAGCTGACCACAAGCAAGTGATTCTGATTGTGTATCTTCCCAGTCCTACATTCAAGCAGAGTGTGCTTTGTACTGAAGCCTAGCTTTGCTTCTGGTCCGGTGGCAGTGATCCAATGCATGCCGCCGCTTATACGGCTTTCGAACCCTGCAATCTAACTTCAGTGTGTGCTGATTACAGAAAAACATGAAGACAGAGGCCGAAAGGAACAGCTGCCTTTTACAGCGAAGAGAGAATTAAGACACCGCCAAACAGCCTCGCAAGCCGCAAGTATCAGACCCAATGCCTGACAAGCCTCAAAACACTATACTTTATATCAATAACGCTAAGACCTGGTCAATGATTCTAAGACTCTTTTTGAATGCTAGGTTTCAGGGTCCACAAGTTTGACATCCTGGAAACCCCATGGCGCAACTCTCAGACCAACGTTTCTTGCTGCTGCCGTGCGGCTCAGGCTGTAAACTTCCACGAAACTCCAGTTGCCCTGCATGAACAGGGCTAGACCCTGGCAATAATCGTAAAGTCAGAAGCTGCTGAAAGTTGTAGAAATCAGATTTACACTATTCCCAGTTCCTTCATTGCAATATGTCCGACGCCCAAAGCTCCTGGCTTCGTAAATTCTCTCAAGCCAAGAAGAGAATCTGTCTATTTGTTGACGTGCCCGGAACCCCCAGTACGTCACCAGTCACCGGGCTAAGACTCAAGCGGTCTTACGTTAGGCTGCAGCTGATTTTCCAGCCGAACAATTTCAATGGACGTAGCTGCTGCCTCGCTGGTGGCGTTTTTTTGGCAGTCCATGCAGGCGCAGCAAGCGATTTCAGCCAGGCCAACTTTGGGACGTAAGATGCTTCGCATGCGGCTTGGGATGTATGGATTTAGGAGCTTAGCAGCACGGTCTGATACGAGCTCGTTTCGCATTTCAGGCGAATTTTGAAGGTTTGAGGTTGTGGGAATCAATAGGTTGAGGACGAGGTTAAAGGATTTGTTAGGTCCAGGTTATGGGTCTTTCTCCCGGTCTAATTGCTTCTCAGAGCTGCGGATGCCAATTCAGCTTCATCTGACCCACGCAATCACACGCTGATGATACAGTCTTCACCGATATATGAGCTACAGTCTTAACTCCTAGTAGTCCGCTGAATAAACCCCTACAGTAGTCCCCTGTTTGATCCCCTTTAAGGAGTTTAGACTACAGCTCATGTTATCAACCATACAATCATGTTCCTTCTGTTCTCTGGCTGTCACTCACTGATTACATGAAAAAATGACCAGAACCTTATGATGACGCTAGGCCCTTTCCTGTTCCACACATGTCACAAAACTCTCACAACTCCTAAGAAGCACCGCTCTGACATACTCAAGAAGCCCTATTTCAGCCTAAGTCATCTACACCCTGAGTCCTCCGTGCAAGCGCACACTGTTTTTTCGGTCAGACCAGTTTTTGACGCTTCTGCTGCTCCTCACCGGTCTGCGCGTACCTCGCTTGGGAGTGGGTTCTCTGCTCCTGGCTAGGTCATGTCAAGGACTGCAATCCAAAGGTTTAGGGCTGGTGGTATACTCGCCTGTTCAAAGCAGCTCGACCACCGTCCGGTGTAGCGCTTTTTCCGGGAAATGGATTTCTAGAAAGTAACCCAAGCAGACCCAGTCAAACGCCGCGTGCCAGGGCGGTGTTACAGCTGTGGCCGAATCTCCATGGCAAAATATTGCAACTTCTGCAAGCCTCTGCGCAGCCTCTGCGCGGCGTGGTCCCCAAGACCTACCACCAAATGTTCTAGAATACCAGAGCCGAAACTTTTCAGCTTGGGAGACGCTGCACTCTCACAGCAGCTACATAGCCTCACAATCTGCAGCTCCTTTTTTTCAGTGTACGAGCTTGCATCTAGGGGTGATGATGAGCTACGCTGATACCACCACTGCTCAATCCGCCCAAGTGAGAAGTAAACCAGTACTCTTGCAAGCCCACCTGCTGCGATTTACCTGTCATATCCGGCATTCACGAACTTTCGCGGAATGAGTAGACATGCCTCCAAGCTTCAGAATGACTAGCAGGGTAAGGTGCCCATGCTCATGCTTGGTGTGGGAAGGAATCTACTGTCACAGGCGCAAAGACAGGGTGGACCAAGCTGGCACTTCCGCTGCACCCATCTAGTTCCCTGCGTATGAACCAAAAGCCAATGTTGAGGCCTAAGCGCCTGACTGTCGAGCTGGGTGGCGCTAGCTTCCCCATTGGTCGAAACACCGAGCCCCCGAAGTAGGCATCATGAATCATGATGTTGATTTGTAGTCTGATCCCCCCACCCCCTGAGAATGTACTCATTGCCATCACTGTTCCAAGTTTGGTGACAACTCCGATGGCGCACTCCGTCTTGTCTTTGGATAACTTGCTCTCGCCTGATGCAGGATGCAACACGAACCAGGTCTCCAACGGGTATCATGTTCATACCTGATACCTATACGTCGGGAAGCCTCCAAATCTGGACCTTTAAGCTTGTGGCCTTGGGGTTATGGCTGATCTGATGGCCTCAGCAGAGACCTTGAGGAATGCGGCATCACTTACACGACATTCTCCATTAGCCTGTACGGAGGTGAATGGCTTCTGCACGACAACCTACTTCAATGTTCTTGCACATCTCTGCTGGAGCCTCAAAACAAAAGTACCCTGCCTGGTTTGGGGGATCCCTCATCTGGGTTGAATGCCATTTGTCCGGTGTCCTTTGTATTGTGATAATTTAAGCCCCTCAAATTGGGGAAGCTAGTGTGCTCTCCGGTGCAGGTATTGTATATCAAAAGCGCGCGGTACACGATCATGAACGTCTAAAGCGCAAATGCAAACAAATGTCACCGCAACACACCAGGACGTGTCTGTACAGATCCTGGTCGTCTTCCATATCACATCATTGCCTGGTCAGGCTTGCGCTTTTGAATTCATCTCTTCGCATACCATACTGCAAGCAGGACAGTCAGATATTGCAAAAAGGACCGCTGTTTCCAAGAAACTGGTCCATCCCAAATCCCAAGAAGAGATGCCTTTGGACCCACATGGTCATCCAAATGTCTGACACTGCAAACCCCCAAACCCAACATGCCAACTCCCAAATACTACGTGCAACCTTTCAAGCCCAACCAAAGCCAAAGCCGATCTCCGAATTGCAAGACACACCCACCCTGCCCCTCCCGGTTGGGCGCCTCCCTGGATGATCGACACAGCCGTCTGCAAGATTCAAGGCTCAGGATGCCAATTGCTTTGAAAGGAAAGTTTGTTGGGGTATCGGGATGGTAAGACGCGTCTCAAGTATTCACCGCCCATGTTGCGCGCGTACGAAGCCGAATTCCCACAAGCTTGTGGCACGCTGGCTTATCGAAAAACTTTGCTGGTGATCTCCACGGCCACGATGCATCTTCCCAAAAACCTGAACCCCAAGCCCTACCCACGGAGCATGAACAGTTGGGGATCCCGAATGCCTTAATTAACAGGTTGTTGGTACTGAGAAGTTACAACCCAAGAAACCCGTTTTAGGCTCAAACCCTCCGTCAAAATGCAGCAGATGCAGCAGCAGCAGCAGCAGCACCAGCAGCAGCACCAGTAGCAGCAACGTTCTCAAGCCTTCAAATATATCTAAGTACTCCACCAAACGATCCTGAGCTCAAGAATGCTTAGAGCCCTTTCCAAACTTCAAGCATCAATGGTTGTTTGTGCCTGGGATGCGAGGTCCCTTCTACCTTTTGATACTGCAGCTGCAAAGGCACAACCCAAATTCTGTGATGCCAGTGCAGCCCACGAAGCCCTAGAAAGCCTTGAGCCCCAAACCTACCAATCTGCATAATCGTCAACGAGAGTCGCAAGACAAAACCCACCATGCCCACCTGCAGGTAGCTACAGACGCTGCCCACCTGGCAGCAGGTAGAGAAACTGGGAGGTAGTGAATTCGCAGGCGGTGGGCCCAAAACGGAAGCTCGTAGTTCTGTTGCGGCTCCATTTGCCCAAACGCTCATTTACTAGATAGTGAAGCTCCTGCGCCCATCCTCTACACATATACATGTAACTTAGTGTTTTGATTTGGAAGGTTGTGCCCAAATTGGACCATTCAAAGTGGGATGCTCCAGTACGTATTGATATGTGTACGTTTCTATACGTGTTGCCCGTGACATATGTCATTTTTATTTGGAGTTTCCCAATGCCAGTGCATCCCAACATCAGTTCTCAAGTCCCCAAAAGGCTCAAACTCTGTAAACTCTAAAGTTGACGTCTTTGTAGGAGTTTGGGCAGCGCGGCTTCACATTTCTACATACGCACATCCTCCCCCTGCATACATGCAAGCACTTTGGTATGCAATGGCCCTGACAAACAAGAACAACCTGATCAGTCCCTGGTGTATACCCTCCTTATGCCACAATAGCCAGTCAGCCTCAGCTTGGCCCGCTGTGGTTGACAGGCGCAGCTCCAGCCCGTCGAGGACTTCAGCTGCTTGCCACCTAAGCCGTGCTTTTTGGAGGGACAGAAAGAAAGCCCTTCGCTTGTTGCGTGGCTCAGTTTGGGCACAGACACAGAGAGAGAGGGAGGGAGACACAGTCTTCGCGCGCACGTCAAGGGTGGAAGGACTATAGGGTTCGGCACAAGCTCTGCAGGACTTGGTTACACTTCGTTGTGTGGGCATGCGTCTCAGGATTCCATTCTCTGCTTCCTTTCTGGACCGTCCCTTCAGGTCGGGGCCTTCTTTTGCAACTCCAGGTCCTCTGTATATTCTCTGTATATTCGTGTTGAGGTGGTAGTAGCTGCTGCTGCTTTGCACTCCCATGTAGACACCCCAATGCTTTCCTTAGGAGTCAAGAGCTTTGGAAAGGGAAACGCCATCGAAAATCAGACTGGAGGGTGGGGCCGAGACAATGAAACCCTCACCCATCTTACAGAACCAGATGATATCATTAAAGTCCCAGTCTATGTCTCATGGACATTAGTCCCTAAGGCAACTTATCAAGGAGCTCAGCTGGCAGCTCCACTGGGTTCCTGGCGTTGAAAGGCACCGGAGTGTCAGATATGTCGGCACGTCGATGCCTCGGTGGCGAATACAGAAAGGAAGTACTGGACGAGTCTACTCGTCCGAGAACCCCATATGGCGACTTACGTCGAGGCAGGACCTTCCATTACAGATGCTAAAGCCTTCATCTCCAGCCCCTCCAAACCAGGAACCGCAACAAAAGGACGATACTTTGAGATTCGAATACAGCCGCCGTTTACAGAGTTCGGAAGCTTTAGCTCATGTTGGATCTCGGGGTTTGCAGTGTAGAGCTGAGCGTGGAAACCCTCGTTCCTGTACAAAGGCAGGCTCCGATCGAAGGTAGATTCCCTGCATCAAAAACAAACCTCAAACAAAAACACAGAAACCAAGGCCACAAAAACCATCACACACCCAAGGAGCCACAAACCGTGACGAAAGTATCACATAATAACACCAACACACACACACACACTGGATCCCCAAACTGCTGTCGGCTATAGGCAAGTTTTGGACTATAACGCGCGCGAAAAACACCCTTAAGCCAAGAAGGACGAGAGACGATGGTGGAGAGGGAGATGCGAGTTCAGCTCTATGCAGCGCCTGCTATTCATGTCTGCTTGGTTTGGCATTTAATCAGGGTTTGAACGTTCCTGAGGCGGCTCCATTTTGGGTGGGTCTTCACAGTTAGATTGGGTGTATATAGTTCGCAGTCCCACAAACGAAACGAAAGGGCAGCAAAAACCTGCCTGACTGTAAGTTTGAGACCAGCCAAGTCTCAAGATTTGCGTACCTTATATTATTCTTCGTATCTTTTGAAAACCATAATTGTGGTACGTCTACACGTTCCTGTCTCTGAAGATCCCCTGGCAAAGGGCCATCTACGATGTTAAGAAACCTCCGCATCAGGCATGCTTGCGGAACTGTTTCCACATGTGTTAGCCAACGTATGTCAGTTCACAGCAGTGTCACAAGACCATGAACCCATTAACCTTTCAAGACACAATACAGTAAGGGCCATCTAGGACCAAGACCTAGGAAGCCTCAAATAATGCCACTCGAACACGAAACCCAGAAGCACCACACTCCAAGCTCTGCAGATGACCGAAAGTCCTCGCACATGACTTGCAAAAAAAACAGTACCGTTCCCAAAACTCTGAGCCCGGTGAGGCGACATGAGACGACCAATGAGCCCGACCTCTCCAGCGGCGTCAAATTCTGCGGCAGGAGGTGCGACTTCCTGAGAAACAGCGAGTGTTTTTGTTTACACGCGCTCTCTCTCGTGACAAGTGTCCATGGTCAAATTATGGCACCTTCCGAAAGAAAAGCATTTATTCCGCGTAGGGGGCTAAGCTAGCAACCGGTTTGCTTCCGGTTTTCGGGGTTCAGGTTCTAAAGTCTAGTGATTCGCGTACACATTCAGTGAACGTGTTAGGATCACCATGCAATCCTTCGTCCAAAGCTCAAGGCTCGCAGCCCGCCGCTCCTAACTAAGTCCCCATCTGTCAAGCCCTTGATGCTAAACCTCTGCCCAGGCACATCCGTGGGTCTTTCCGGTTGCGGTCCCCGCCTGTGGATTTTTTGGGGTTCTGGGGAGAAGCAGGGATATGCCACGGAATGCAAGGGAATCATGCGGGATGAAACTGTACGGTAAGTAGCCTCCTGTTGGCATAATTAACTATAGGGTGACTTTTCTATCCATAAAATGCTGGACCATGGGGGAAGAAATCTGCCTACCTATGAGTGTGAGGGTGCTTGCAGGCCAGCACACTGCTTGAACGCATGTCCAGAGAAAACTAAGGCAATGCTGCCGCCAGCTGACTGGGAGGAATCTGCCAAAAGCAACTTCGGTGCGATGCTGCTGTGCTGCAAGCACCTGCTTACACTCCCAGATGCAGTTGCCTTGAACCGCAGATGTTAGGGCAGCAAAGAGGAGACTAGACTGACCAGACCAGACTCCACAAGCACCGCTGCACGGGCCTTTGACAGGCGTTTGAAGCTTCCTCAAAGCCGTGCGCAAGCCGTTCCCCGGGGCTGAGTTGTTTACTCGCTACGCTGCAGCTTCAACAATGCGACCAACACATAAAGGGCCTGCTTAAAATTGAGGCGATGCTGCCGCAAGCTCACGACTCTACGGCGACTGGGAGAAATCTGGCCAGAGGCAGCTTCTATGTGGCACTGCAGTGATACCAGCAGCACGAAGACTCTCCAACGTAAAACCGTGTCCCAGGCTGAAACTTGCCCTTCCTGTTTGCGAAAACTACCGGCGCGAAGGTACGGGAACTCACCGCAGCCGAAATGCTCTGCCAAGCATGAACAGGCCGACCATCCCTTGCTTCACTGGACCTCCGCTTCTCCAGCACCCCCTCGGGAGCTGTCCAAGCCATCCAGGCACAGGATGCCGGCGCGCTTCATATGCGAAAGCTAACCACACGGGTCTGAGAGTTTTTGATGCTTCTGGACAGGAAAGTTTGATGAGTTCTCAGTTAAATGATGTTTTGATGCAGCCTTCTTGGGGTCTTTTATGATGCTGCTTGAGTCCATGGCCCCAAAGTTTAGGGCATTTATGATCATTCTATATGGTTTTGGGGCGTGAGTTGGAGTTTCATGCAAGCTTTATGTCACTATCATGGTGTTTAAGCCAATCTGCGGGTGGTTTTGGGTGATCCATCAACGTTTACAGTGGGACAATGGTTGAAGCGGCTTCAAAAGCATAACTATCAGCATAACCNNCCCCCCCCCCCCCCCCCCAAGTCCCCCAGAGTGGGTTTCAACGATGGTTGCACCTGGGCCGACTGCTACCTGCGCTGCCCGCCCTGGGCGCCGCTCTTAAACTACACCGTCAGCACGCGACAGCGCGAATTCAACAAGTGAATTGAACCCAGCAGTTCGGGGATCGCAGCGTGCACCGTCGATAAAATGTCAGAGACAGCTGATTGATTTAACAAGGACACAAGGCTAAGGACTTGCCAAGTGCGAGCACTGTTTGTAGCAAAAACCAGATCCATGCAGCTATCGAGAAGCCCCACAGAACCCTACCAAGCAACCCGAATCGTGACTGCTATGTGCAAAGCCTCAACCTGAACCGTGAACACCGCAAGTGCTACCATCCAAGCACACGTCTCAACCAAACTTGCCATAGCCCCTTCATCCCTACATCATTCCTACAGGAGCCTCCACACATCCCCTCCCAGCCTCGGCGTTGTGACCGCGGAACGAAGCCGCGGCTGATGGTCGAGACGATGTAGCCCGAGGGGTTCCTGAGGAGCAAGAGGAGCAAGGGCCCTAGCTCCTATAACTAATTTCCTGCATGAGTTCCTGAACAAATTGTGTCTCTGAAGGGCAAACAGGGGTGAACAGGCGGCCCAATGCAAGACATGCCAAGCACCCAATGCAATGACAGTAGGATTCCTGCATTTTGGTTGCCACGGGCCTCTAACAGAATGCTAATGCAAAGTAGACTTCTTGAGGGTCTAGGGCTCACCATGCGACGATTGGAGGTCTTTCATGATAAGGTTTAGGATTCGGGGTTAACATACATTGTTTGGAATGTAGTCCAACTCCTTTGGAGGGTTCCCTCTTCTCATGTTAGGAGGTCAGGCTAGGCGGCTAGGGATTCAGGATTTCGGGCTTTACGGCTGGGAACAGAGCTTCAGTTTGTGGACATTTTGGTATAGCCCTTGCTTCTTGTTTGGAGCGGGGGGGGTCTTTTGCTGAGTTCAGCTTTAGGGCACATGTTTGGCAGAATTCTGGACGCTGCCCTAGGCCCTATCATGTCCATCCTAGAAGTAACTAACTGGTGAGCACACATCTAGCGAATGTACTCACGAATCTGGTTCTTGAACCCGGAAACTAGGATCCGGCCTCAGTTGCTGATGATGCTCAATGACATACCTCAGCCACAAGGAGCCATGGGAGGGTGGTCATCAGGACAGAGCTTAGGGTTTAGGATGTTAAGGGTTCAGGGTCATGGGTTTAGGGCTTGTGGTTGGAGGGAGCAAGGGAATCGTCTTAGGGGTTGGGAATACGCGGACTACTGGAAATTTACTTCATGAACCTAGGGCGGGAAGCTCAGTGAAGATGCTCGTTTTGGGATGAAAACGGGCTTTAGCATGCAGGCCTTAGTTTTCGCAGTTGAGGGTGCGAACGTGCAGGCTCTGGGGCTTAGGTGCTAGATGTTCTGTTTTGAGGGCTCTAGCATAGGTCCTAGAATTAGTGGCAGAATCATGAGTGTTGATGCCATGAGGCTCAATCAGGGCAGTGTCAAAAAAGCTGTGCCAGAAAAACGTCTGCTTTCCAGGACTGACCTACCCAGTCTCTTCTCCTTGGCCGCCAGTGCTATGCAAGCTCTTGAATCCCCCGGCACCCCCTGAGCTGCTCACGAGCAGAGGAGCCGGTGGTAGACAGCCGCTCAGGGTATAGTGTTTTGGAAGTTATTGCGAGGCCTCGTCGCACGGAGCAACGAAGTCCGCCATAATCATCATCATCATCATCATCATCATCATCATCATCAATCTGAACCCTGACCCCGTACACCCTGAGCACTCCGCAATCTTCATCTTCAGGCTCTTAGACACCCTCAGAGATGGAATACTTCACTCCGCAAGCAACTAAACCGCCACAAAAGTCCAAAGCATGCTGCAGCTATAGCTGCTCGCCAGAAAGCCAAACCCATGAAGCTCTAACTTAACATGCACGAGTTGCCTGGAAGTCCTGGACTCCTCAAACCCTAAGCCCTCATCTTGAACGCCCAGAGAACCAATCCCCGACTCTAAAAACAAATGTGCCGCTGCAAAACACCGTGGGAACAAGTGCTAAATCACACATCCTACAACACTCATTTTCATCGCCCCGACCCTAAACGTCTGTCAATGAAAGTCTATGCCTGGCGCTCTTTTCAAACTTAATAGCCGTGTGCAAAGGTGCTCAATGCTGTAGCCCTCTTTTCTATGGCTTGTCCAACAATAGACCAAACACATACACCTAATTCTTGAACCCTCAAGACATTCCGGAGCCAAAGATGCTCCAGCATCTCCCCTGCGTGCTCTGCTGACAGCGAGGAAAGCGCCTGCGTTTCGTGGCAGGATTCGTGGCAGGATTCGCGGCAGGCTTGTCAAGGGGCTCAGGGGTTCTAATGACTAGGATTGTAGGGGTCTCTGCCATTTCCATTTGAACTCGAACTGTCAGGACTTCAGTTGTCGTGCTCGAAAAGTGTACTCGCAATACGTGCAGACAAGTTGTCTTCACGACAAGTCTCACAACTTCTCTTGCAAGCTACGCTATTGCGCATCAGAATAAATATCATCACCTAATGGTCACGGATACAATGTTGGCCGAGTTCACACTGGATGTCCTCATAACCGTGAAGTGTATGGGCGTTGCCTCTGTGACATTTTCGGGTTGGCAACACACGTACCAGTATGTTGGAGCCAGTGATCAAAGGCGTCATACACAGGTTTAGATGTTAAAGGATGAGAGTGCTTGGGGTTCTGGCCCAATGGGAGGAGATCTTCCTGAGAAGCATTCATCCTGTGCAAAGTCCACGCAATAGAGTAATGCCTATACAGTATTTCAGCAATCCATCTACTCTTGGTAGCCTCACAACAGGGACCCACCATCTCAATGAACCTTGCTCCTACATGGTACTGTAACCATAACCTCACATGCTCACGAGACATCGCAATGCGCCTGCTTTGCAGAATCCTCGAGGTAAATGCCCATGGCCTGGATTCTTTGCCTCAGCCGCGTTTTACGATTTGTAGTTGTCCCTAGCATGTGGAATACGGGGCTTGCAAAGAACTCACTTGGTACTGAGACACTCTATAGGACTCACTGGCTGAGCGTTTTCAAGTGCGGCTTGCGGTAGCACACTCTTGTGGAGGGTGATCGCTGAAGACCACCGCAGGGCAAGCCCCAGGGTTGGGGCGGGGGAAGTGTTTAAACGGTCGAAACAAAAAGTGAAAAAACACAAAAGTGTTTAAACATATGTCACCTGTGGCCCCAACATGTTTAAACGGTTTAAACCAAAAATGTTTACACACAAAAGTGTTTAAACATATGCCACTGGTAGCCCTAACATGTTTAAACGGTTTAAACCCATTTGGTGAAACATTTGGGTGGCATATGTTTAAACATTTGTTAACGCCTTAGGCTATTTTGGTATGGGACCGAGTCACAATCTCTCCTGGTGGGGTTGCACAATTACGAGTTCCCTTGAACATGTTTGAACACATTTGTTGAAGCACTCCCTTCCAGACCTCCCAATAGGCCTCTCTAGGGCC
>CAJNIZ010015614.1:0-26456 GCA_905231905.1 Symbiodinium pilosum
CTGCAAGAACAAAAGCGTGCCTTCCTTGTATGTGAGGGTTGTTCTAAAGGTCCTTGTCTTCGGTTTATACTTGGGCGACCATTTCAGCTAGTTTAATGGACTCGCGAAAGTTTCGCGAAAGAAGACGCGAAAGGATTACAGCTTTTCGCTAAAGTTGGCCAAATCCCAGAAAGAGAATTTTGAACAACCGCCATATGTGCTATAGTCAAAACTAGGGGTCATATAGGGTCTTATAGGGGATAATGGAAAAGAAAATGGAAACTACTACTTAGGGTTTAGGGAACTCAGACTGAGGCTCGCGCTGCGTATGTCACTCTGCAGGAGGAGCTGCCGAATTTAGTCAGGGGTGTAGAGCTCCAGGAGTTTCGAGCTCTGGTTTATAGGTCCAGGAGTTCGGGTTTAGGGGTTTAGGTGTTGATGGCTCAGGAATTCTGATTCAGAGTCGTGGACGTCGGCTTGCATTGAGCACCTCAGGGGGTTTAAGAATTTGGGGTTCGACTGTGCAAGTTTAGAATACGCTCAAACTTAGCCAGTATACCCAAAGACCACCCTAAACCTTGAATCCTAAACCCCACACCCTAAAGCCCTAAATCCCAAGCCTTAACCGAGGTGAAGCATTGTAGTCTACCCAGGTTTAGATCTCACCGGGTTTAGGACATGGGGCCTATCGAGATGGACTGGTAATGTGTTTACGGTTTATGGTTCAGGGTTTAGGGTTGAGGGTTTAGGGCTATAAGGGGTTGGTTATGTGGGGATAAAAGGGCTAACAATCGTATTTACAAAGTATTTTGCAATTGTTTCGGGCTGTCTAAGCAAACTTTATCAACCCTGGGTCCTAAACCCCATACACCTCCTTACATACCCCTAGCGACGGTAGAAGGTTGGGATTTTTCTGCTGTTATTTTGGAGTGTATTTCGCCAAGCGCACTTTTCTGAGTCCTGGCACATGGGGGATTGGGAGGGGGGCAATCATGGTGTGCTGAACCTTCAACCCTATAGACCCTAAGTTAAGTAAGCCGCCCTACGCCCCAAATCCCCAAACTGCTTGTTTTCCTTCATGCCCGGCCCGGCACTAGCAACCATCGACAAACCACCCAAGGTGTGCAGCCAGCCGCTTTCAGAGGGTTTTTAGGGTTTACAGGGTTTAGGGCTTGTAAGGGTTTATAAGGGTTTAGTGTTTAAGGGTCAGGGTTTAGGGTCTAGAGCTTCTACGCGTTCAGAGTTTACGGCTGAGGGCTTACGTGTGGGACCAGGGTTGTGAGTTTAGGGATGTCAGTCATCCAAACCTACACAGACCTAGCATTACCTTTTTAATGACATGCTGACCAATAGACCTCCAGGACACTGCATGTAATGGCCTGCAAAGCCCAAAGTGTAGGCAACCATTTGGAGCATTCCTTTAGTTTAGATAGAATGTGGCAATTTTGGCACCCCACCCCCTACAATATCAAGGAACCTAGTAGAGTCCTGGGGTCCTTCTGTTTATGTTGGGTGATCAAAAATTCTTTGAGTAGATCCTCTAAACCGTTTGATAGTCCCTTCTCAACACAGTTTCCATTTCATGTCCATGTGATTGTGATTAAAACCCTACCTGGACCCAAAAATATGTAAAATAATGGCCTCTATGGCTGTTATTATGTGTTTAGGGTTATTAATTTACATACTGTTGGGGTTTAGGTAAACCCAATCTAAAGGAGACTCTGTCCGACCTGCGAATAGACGACGTGGCTGGCGAGGTCTTAGGACATTGGTCCCTAGATTCTCTGCTCGTGACTCTGACGAAAATACAAGGAAGACATCATGTTCTTTTTCGATTGGTTTATCGGGGCCTATATCGGGGTCTAAACCCTAAACCCCTAAACCCTAAAACCCTAACCCCCTAAACCCTAAAACTGAAACCCTACAGGGAGAGCTAGAGCATTGGTATTAGGACTTGGGGCGGCGGCAATCTTATATTGGGAAGACCTTCAGTTTCAGGAGTATAGCGTCAGCGTATAAGTCTCTACCTAAACCCCCAAAAGTATGTAAAATAGTGGCCTTAAACCCATAATAACAGCCATAAAGGCCATTATTTTACATGCTTTTGGGGTTCAGGTAGGTGGTACCCTAAACCCTAAACCCTAGAAACCCCAAGTCCAGGTATATCTCATCCTATTAGTTTCTTCCGGGGGGAGGAAGCCTATGGACGATGGCCCAAGAAGCTCTAAACCCTAAGCGAGCCCAAGAGTTAAGTTTAGGGTTTAGGGTTTAGGGTTCTAAGAGACCCTAAATCCTAAATGAGTCCGCGGATGAAGGTTTGGGGGTTGTAGGGTTGAAGGATTTAGGGTTCAGGGTTTAGGGATTAGGGGCTAGGGTAGGTCACAAGGTTACCTTCAGACCTTGCACCAGCAGCATGCAAAGTATGCGTGCCAAGGGTTAGGTTAGGATAGATTTAGTTTGGTTAGGGTGAGCCCTCACTCGCACCCAGTTGCAGCAAGAGACAGTGGTAACTATCTTAGGCTCACAAGAGGTTGCGGGTGGGGGGGCAAACCCAAACAAATTCTAAACCCTACGCCCTGTTTCTTCAGCAAGACTCGTCTCTTAAGATTGTAGCTTCAGGAATGAGGTTTAAGGTTACCGTCCCCCAAAGCCAGCATTATTCATAGGCCTCCGTCCCCATGCCGCTTGGAAACCGTTCTACTTCATTTTTGCCTGCTGCTTCACGCGCGTACAAGCAGCGCCCAAAAATGAAGCAGAACCCAAGGAGAAACGGCATGCAATTCTGCAACTGATTTTGCTTTTCAGCTTTAACTTGCCTTCTTCTGCCAAAGCTAACTGTAGCTCTACCCGACACCATTGCGTGCTTTGTCAGCTACCGTTCCACTTCACTTTTGCGTGCTGCCTCGAATGGGACAGTAGTCTTTATACTGAACCCATCACTGTTCGGGTTTCATATTGGCTTGGGCTAGGGGGCCAGATTTTCTTTGCCTGCACCCGCTGCAGAAATCAACGCAGATACTGATCCTTGAACCGTAATCACACCTTTGAATGGAGAATGACATGAACAATGGAAGGCGAAAGTGGAACTCGGCGTTCATATGGTTACATAGGTGTATATGAGGGGTTCCAACCCACAGACCTCAAAACCTTCAATCTCAGAGTAAAACCGTTACTGCAAAGCCCTGAAACCCCAAAGTCTTCAGCTCCGGACCCTCAACGCTGCCCAAAGGCCTCAACCTCCAACCCCTCGGCCCTGCAGGGGGTTAGCATTCTGTCATGGGATATTGGCGTCCACAGTATAGAATAAGAACACATTCTCCCTTTGTATACGGATTAAGCTTATTACGCTCGAAACCCGAAACTCTAAACCCTAAACCCGAAGCCCTAGACCCGAAATCCTAGACCCCAAACCCCAAACCCCCCACCCTAGAGTCAGATCACTACCTAAGCCCCAAAAGTATGCAAAATAATAGCTCTAAACCGTCTAAAAAACAGCCAAAAAGGCTATAATCCTACATACTCTAGGGGTCCAGGTAACCCCTCAACCTCATAATCATACTATAATCCCTAAACCCTAATCCCTAAACCCTAAGCCTAAACCCTAAAGTCAGAACCCTAAGCCCTAAATTCAAAGCCTAAACCCTTAACCCTATAAGCCCTAAACCCTTAACCCTAGTCCCTAAACCCTAAGCCCTAAGCCCTAAACCTTCAACCTCCCAAAGCCCTATGCCCTGAGCCGCCTCAGGTGAGATCTTTAGCGCGTAGCGGAGCTTCGCACCTCTTCCCTTGGAAGAGTGAAGGCCATCGACAGCTCTCCTTTGGGATGACACTTGCTTTGCTTGGGGGGCAGGGTATGTTGCTGTTAAGGGTAGTTTAGGGTTTAGGGTTTAGGGTTCACGGTTTAGGGGTTTAGGGGTTTAGCGCTTAGGGTTTAGGGTCTTAGGGGCAAACGATATGTTGCTGTTAAGGGTAGAGTTATATACATAGGGTTTAGGGCTTAGGGTTTACGTAGGCTATATATATATATATATGGGGTTTAAGGTTTTGCTTCGGGGCAAGGTTCGTTGCTGTTAAGGGTAGTAGTATATATAGGGTTTACTTGGGGGGCAAACGATATGTTGCTGTTGAGGGTAGAATTCTGAAAAAGGGTCTTGGGCTTCGGCTCTCCGATTTAGGATCTAGGATTAAGGGCGTAAGGTACCATCATAAATAGGGGTACTTAATAAATGCTAGGGTTTCCATATTCTAGTAACTTAATTTAACTTCCTCAACACAGCAGCGGAGATGACCCAAAGTTGAGAGGGTTTTTTGGGGTCCCGCACCTTGTTTGGGTCTTTGGGTGTCTAGGGTGTAGGGCACGACTTAGGGCGTAAGTCCCTTGAAAGGGATATAAGTAAGGGCTATACAGGGTGTGTATATATATATATGTACATATATATGTGTATAGTTTAGGGTTTAGGGTTGAATATTTGTTTAGGGGACTTGGGGTTGGTCAAGTTCTGGGGCCTACTTGAGGACAGTTTCACGTGGGAACCACCAGATGGGTACCCTTACATAGGGCTTATGCAAGGCTTCTGCGGAGACTTGGGCAGATTATATGAGGCATATGGGTGTAGGGGTTTAGGGGGCTTAGGGTCTGCGGTTTTTAAGGGTAAAAGGATTCGGGTGCTTGCAGTTGAAGCCTAGAAGGTTGAGGGCTTTAAGGGTCTAGGGTTTGGGGCTCTAAGGGTCTAGGATTCCTAGAGCAACGTAGGTTTGTTTAAATCCCACCCACGAAAAGTGACCACCAGGAAAAATGGCTCTAGGGCCGGGTGCTTAACCCAAGGCACAGGGGTGTAGGGGTCTAGGGTCTACCTGGACCCCAAAAGTAGGTAAGATAATAGCCCAAAACACCAAACTACAGCCAAAAAGGCCCTTATTCTACATACTTTTGGGATTTAGGTAGGGCTTAGGAGTAAAGGTTTGGGGTCTAAGATTTGGGGTTCGGGGCTTTGTGGGTTAGAGTTTTGGAGGCACAGATATAAGGGGTTAAGCTTATCATTTCAGCTTGAGCCAGTTGTAGTCTTCGAACTGCTGATTCCATGTCTGGTGTAGATAGCTTGTTTCCCAAACCCTAAACCCTAAACCCTTAAGCTTGTTTTTTCAATGAGTATGTAGCGCCTTCAGCTCTCAAAGTGAATTCCCCCAATAGAATCCCTTATAGGATTCTGTTCCCACCGTTTCTGTGTAATCCCCTTGGCTCCTTAGGTTCCCAAGGACCCCCTACTTTGCAAAACTTGGAGGTGAGATTTGACCTTAAGCTCCAGACTGGAAGATGAAGATGAACATCCTAAACCCGATAGTCCCCCTTATGTAGATAGAATATGTCTTTGGGCATATTATAATAAGATCTCCATATACCCCATATTCTATCTACTTAAGGGGACTATAAACATTAAACTCTACACCCTAAACCCTTGACTCTAGACCCTAAATCCCACACTCTAAACCCTAAACCAGCAAGTGTCTGAGGAAGATGAACATCCCCTGGCAAAATGTACAGACGGTTGAGAGCTGGACCTCCAAGACGAAGATGCCAGAGAATCTCAACTCAACTTTAGGGTTGTAGATTTAGGGCTTAGGGTTTAGGGTGTAGGGTAGGGGTCTAGGGGTGTAGGATGGTTTAGGGTCAAGGGTGTTTAGGGTCTTGGGGGTTGAGGAATTGGGGGGTTGTGAGTTCGCCGAGTCACACAACCTAGACTGTTGACAGAGGAAATCGAGTCCCCTAAGTTTTAGTCATTACGTTTTGCAGTAGTTCGTTTTGTGTTTAGGGTTTAGGGGTCTCTAGATGGTGCAACATTTCTTCTCTCAACAGTATCAACCAGAATAAGCCCTTCAGTCCACATGTAAACATACTTGGACGGAGCACGCTCATGCAGAAACCAGATGAATGAATTACCAAGTTAGCTCTCTACTTCTTGGGACTTAGCTTGGACCTCAGACCCTTGACCTTTTGAGATTCTCTTATACTCCTATTATAGGTACCTGAGGGTTAACCTTTAGTAGGGGTCCTAAGTGCCACGTAGTCTAGTGATATGTACGCCAAAATCCTGTTTTGATTAAATTAAATAGGCTCTGACAGTACACCCATGGGTTTAGGGTTTAGGATTTAGGGCTCAGGGAAGTTTAGAGTTTACGGTTTCTTCTAGGATGTGCGGAGATTTCTGCTTCATGATTTGCCTTACAAAGTCCAATGTTTAGGGGGCAAGGTTTACGGCTCCCAAATCATAAGAAAGCCCCCGACGCTTCCGGAGTCTCTACATAGACGGATGGCCAAAATATGAGCGTCTTGGCTATCACGATGGGTGTTTCGCAGAAGTCTATCTGGAAACACAATAGCCTGATGCATTGCTAGTTTACTTCTTCCAGAGTGCTCCGGTATAAGTGTCAAAGATCTCCCAAACCGTGAACCCTAAACCGAATCCTTTTGAGTCCTCTAAGGGTGTGACCTAGCTAGCAATCCCCAGTAATTGATTAATGAACGAAAATCCGCATTGGCACTCCCTGAAACTCCCTAAAGCTCGTTAGGGTTTAGAGCTTAGGGTTCAGGGTTTAGGTGTTGGGGTTTAGGGTTTAGTGTTGAGGGCTTAAGAGCTTTGCTTCAAATCACAAACCTATATCTACTGATTTTGGCATCTAACTGTAGCTTCCTGGGTTTCGGTCTCCTCCATACAGAGACAGAGTGTAAGGGTAGCCCAACACCACCCCAAATTCTGCATACCCTAAGATCTGCCACATTAGCCATAGTCTAAGCTCCTAGTATCCCCCTGACAATCCCTATACTCCCTTCTATACCACCCTTTAAGCAGTTTAGACTATGGCTCACATCAGAAACCTGGAAACTTTCAAACCTCTACCGTGTAAGGGCCCCAGGAGGTGGGTTAAGGGGTTTAGGGTTTCAGCTTTTAGGGGCCTCCATTAACCATTCCAAGTCCAGGATTTCAGGGCTTGCGGTTTGGGCTTAAGGTTTGATTTCATGTTTGGGCTGGGCTTAGAGCTTAGGGTACAGGGTCCACATTATGAGAACCTCACCCGACCTCACCTGAAATGGTGATCTGTATTCATGGGTTCCCTACTATTCCCCCTTCTACTACCCCCACCCCCCGCAAGGTTCCTCCTAAAGGAATCTTAAATAAGCTTAAATATCCCTCAAGAACCTTAATCAAGGGAAGAAACCCAGCAGGGGGTAGTATAGTGGGGGGTAGTAGGGGGACCCATGATATATCGTAGAATACAGAATAAAAGCAAGACAGCAGCAGAAGAATTGCATGCTGAAAAAGCTGCAAACCTAAGAGTCTTGCCTCTTGAGTTCCTCCAGGACTCTCTTCTAGGGCTTAGGGCTTCCAAAAAACAGGGTTCCCCTTTTGGGCGTCCCTAAACCCTACACCCAAAACTCGATATTGGGGTGAATGTTGGGATGCCTTGAACCTGGGCCAGGACAATCCAGCGTTCATTCAGGGCGTGGCAGGCACAGTGCCACCGACTGTCTTTCTTGGCAGCCCTTACGTGTGCCAAAGGACACGTGCTGCAGCGCATGAACCATGCGGATTTCCATGACGATTGCGGACATGGACAAAAGTTCGATACCCCATGGCATCTGCGAGTTGGAACAGGATTCTCGCAAATGGCGGTTCTTATCGGCGAACGTGAAGAACCCTTGAACCTTGTGTATGCAACCCTCCACAAGTATGGTACCAAAGTTGCCTTTATGCCAGACGTTTGGAGTTATCTTAATCCTGCCCGTAGGGACCTCCGAACCCTATGTTTGGGTTTAGGGGTTTGAGTTTTGGGTTAAACCCCTAAACCCCGACCCTTAAACCGTAACGTAGAGTTCGAGGCAGCCGCACCATCCATCCCTCAAGCCGCATCGGAACCAAGCCAATTCTCTCTGCAATCCCTGCATCATCTGGGTTGCCGTTAAGGAGCTTAAGTTAAGTTGCCAAAAAACTGGTTGGTATATATTAGGAGGACCCCTCACCCTGTAATAGTGGTATACTAGGGATATACGAGGACCCTAATATAGTCCTTATTATCCCTTATCGCCACTATTACAGGGTGGGGGGTCCTCCTAAGGTATATAATCTATAGTATATAAATACGAGGGTGTCCCCGTCATAGCAACTTAGATTCCTTCACGGCAACCCTGGCAACCCTGTCATGTCAATACGCATGATCCCTTTTGAGTACCCCTACATTCTCCCCACGCAGCCATCCCTAATCCGCCAGCCCCGAGCCCGTAACAGTCCTCAACCCTCAAGACCCTAATTCTGAAACTCTATTCCCTAAATCCCTAAAGGCCTACGCCCATAAATCCCCAAACCACCGAAACCCTAGACCCTGAATTCCCTCAACCCTAAAATTTCCTAAACCCTAAGGCTTTGCAATCCGTGCGCAGTCCCAACAGCCAGCGCATAGAACCCTAGAAGATTCCCCTGAATAAAACAGTAAAAGGATGTTGGTAACCCCATCCCCGAAAAATGGGACCCTATGACTACAATATGATGGCTATAGTGTCCTGATTTTGGGGGGCCCCCAGTGAACTATAATCCTTTTTATGAGGACCCCTAAAATGGTACCCCTAATAACCCAGAATCCTAAACCGTAAACCCAAAACCAGTAGTTGAGGTTACGAAAATCCCCTTACGACTTCAATTGCTGTTTAGGGCTTTGGATCCCTTAGATCTGGTAAAGCCCCGCGCAATTCCCGATAGTCCCTAACCCTGAACCCTAGACCCTAAACCCAACGCCCTGAACCCCGAGGTTCAGGGTTTAGGGAATCCAAAACCCTGAACCCTAAGGTTTAGGGTTTAGGGAACCCTAAACCCTAAACCAATTCCATTCAGCCAGGGACTCCAGCGACCTGCTCATCCGCAGCGCTGTGACGGCATCGACTTCCAAAAACGCCCTCACCGTGGAGATCACCTTTGAGCCTTGGAATAGGTTTTAGTTTTTTGTTTGTGTGTTTGAGGGTGTTTAGGGTTTGAGGGCTTTAGGGTTTTTAGTGCGTGTGTGTGTGTGTGTTTAGGGTTTTTAGGGGTTTGAGGATTTGGGGTTTAGGGCTTAGGGTCTAGGAGGATCACCTGTGAGCAGGCACTAGTACTATTTTACTGTTATTGTGATTGTTACAATACGTCTTCTTATTGTTGTTGGTTTTGCTGCTCTGAAAACTTTTTTTTTCATCCGCATTCTGATATGGCATTCTAGCTAGTGTTTTACTGTTATTGTGGTTGTTACAATACGTCTTCTTATTGTTGTTGGTTTTGCTGCTCTGAAAACCTGTGTTTTCTTTTTCATCCGCATTCTGATATGGCATTCTAGCTAGTGTAGCACGGCTCGTATGGAGCTCATTTTAGGGATTCTATATCTTATGTGGGTCGTTCAGGGTCATACAGGGATATATGGAGTTTAATAGTAAGGGATCTTTGGTGATGGAGAACCGGGGAGAAAAGAAACTGAAGCATGAAATGGAAGCTGAAGGTATGTTGGGTATGTCGGCACGTGGGGGTTGGGCGCTAGACAGCCCTGAGCCCTAGACCCTACACCCCAAACCCTAGACCCCAGATAGTTTATGCGTTTAGGGTGTAGGGGTATGGTCAGGTTTTTGAAGCATTCAATCTCCTAGATAATCTCTACGACTACTCATGACACAAGCAAGGATGTGGATCTTACAAAGAAAAAGCTCTATGATCCGCGCGAAACCTAGACTCCAGAACCCTGAACCAGCCTCTATAGATAATCAACCCTATGCCCATACCCTGAAATCTCAGATTCTTAAACCCTAAACCCCTAAACCCTAAACCCTAACCCTAAGCCCTAAGCCCCTAAACCCTAAACCCCTAAACCCCTAAACCCCTAAAGCCTAAACCCTAACCCAAACCCCCAGACCCTAAAAACACCTTAACCCTAAGTCCTACGCCGCACTGAACCTGAGGGTCCATATATACAACTATTAGGGAATTAGGCCCCAAAATACCATACTATACAAGGAATTATGGGTCCCAATTCCCTAATGGTTGTATACGTTGACCCTCTGGGTGAACCTGAGGAGATGGACTCTCCAGTCATCAGTCGTCTGCTTCCACGGCTGCAGCTGTTTGTAGAGCCGCTCGGCGGGTGGATCTAGGGCTTTATAGGGGTGTATAGGGGTATATAGGGCTTTCTAGGGGTATATAGGGGTATGTAGGGGTATATAGGGTTTAGGGTTTAGGGTTTTAGGGTTTCCCAAAGTTAGGGGTACCTTCTTTGGGGGTCCCTATAATAAGGATTATAGTATTTGGGGGTCTATATTAGGGTCCCCGTATTTTTGGAAACTACCATGTACCCTTCCCCCAAACCAAATGAACATGGAGGCCCCTATTCAGGGATTAGGGTTCAGGGTTTAGGATTTGTTTTAGGGTTCCAGGCGCGCATGACACCCCGCATCGCCCCTTTTGAAGAGGAAAGTCGTGCTCATAGGCCTTTTGGGGGGGTTCCATGGTTGTTTGAGGGGGGTAGAGCTTGCAGGTATACTGTAACCGCTGCTAGCATGTAAGGTTCATGTGAGTAGTACTGTTTTGTTTGGGGATACTATAGTTCCCACTCCTTTGGGGGGGAAGTATTTTATATGAGGAATAGAATCTGACTAGGTTCAACCACCAGAGAAGACGTTGCTCATGTATTCTCCTCTAATTCCAGAATGGTTTGCCAGGGAGTAGCCCCAAGCCCTAAACCCCAAGGCCTAAACCCTATAAGGACGGTCTCAGGGCCCATGTACGGTAGCAAGGCTGCACGCAGAACCCAAGATGTGGGCATGTAGTAATTATCCTACAGTCCCTTATTGCTATTATTCCAAGTAGCCAGCATGTCTTGCGACATACCTACCCAGATCAAAAACCGAGACCGCTAAACCATACATCCTTGAGTCCTATACCCCAAAACCCCTTAACAAGGTACATACTAAACCGAGGTTTCTACTTTGAAGAGCCTGCTCCCAGGGCTTTAAATCCTAAACCGGTCTTGGGAGCGTGAGCAGCTTAGTAAGTTTTGCGACTGGGTTTTCAGCCTACGTATACTATGCGCCTAATTACAACTTCTGGGTTCACCCAGTCGCATCTGGTATAATCACAGCTATATGACATGTAGTTCATAATTCTGAGGATCCTCCCAGTACAGTAAACCCCAACCCTCATGCCCTAAGATCTAACCCCTAGTCCCTGAGCCCTAAACCCCAACTCCCAAACCCTGAACCGTAAACCTTGATCCCTGAACCTTTATCCCTAAGCCCGGAACCCTATCCTTTACCCCGAAAAACAAGTACTTATTAATTCCAACGCTCTCTACTGCGCAGGCCCTCCGACCATCATTCTATCAAGGCCGGTACCGCCCTTTTCAGGGTTTAGGGCTTTAGGGTTTAGGGTTTTAGGGTTTAGGGTACAGGGTTTAGGATGTTCAGTTCAGTTTACTCTCTCGTACAGTAACATGGAACCTGAGCGTGGGCGCCTTGTATCCTACTGCCATTCGGAAAACGGTTTACATCGATTTTCATGTTTTTATTTGCTAAGCTCTTACATCCTAAGCCCTGAACCCTAAATCCTAAACCCTAGACGAGAGGGCACTTTGTTGGTTGGTGGTTAGGGATTAGGGCATCAGGCGTACCTTTAAAAGGGGGTAATAGGGGTTATAGGGGGATTATATAGGGGTTATACAGAGTTTACGTGCAGGTCCATGGGACTAAATAACTATCTATAACTGGGTTTATAACCTTACTTATAATCCCCCTAAATGGGCTTATAGGGGTTACCCCAATTACAGGTAGGGTTATAATCCCGGTTCTAAGTAGTGACCAAGTCCCATGGGCCTCCAAGTAGGGTTTACGGTTAAGGGAGCGCTTTAAGGTTTGCCGCGCGGGTCTTGCGGTGTAGGCCTTGGGAATGGCAGATCTAATCACTATAAACCCTAGAAACGTAAACCCTTAGGGTTTAGGGTTCAGGATTTAGGGTTTTGGGTTGAGGATTTAGGGTTCAGGATTTAGGATTTAGGCTTTAGGGTTTAGGGTTCAGGTTTTAGGGTTTAGGGTGAACCCTAAACTCTAAGCCCTTCAGGCTTCCCCTTCACCTGCCAGGTTTGGATTGGCGGCTTAGTGCAGTGGAAGGCCAGTCTCCGTTCTTCAAGGGCTCTTTAAGGGTTCAGGGTTGGGGGGTGGGGGAGTGAATATAGGTACCCTAAACCCTTTACCCTAGACCCTAAACCCTAAACCCTAAACCCTAGACCCTAAACCCTAAGGGGTGGTAGGCATTCTTATAGGGATCCACTTCCCCACTCTCCCTTAAGCACCAGTAGGTCGTGTTTAGGGCCCCAAACATGTAGAAGATACGGGTATGGGGTTTGAGGGGTTTAGGGTTTTAGGGTTTAGGTTTGGGGATCTAGCGGTTTAGGATGTTAGGGTTTAAAGTTTATAGGGTCAAGGTTTTAGGGTTCGTGGTTTAGGATTTAGGGTTTTAGGGTTGAGGGTTTGGGCTCAAAGTATGTAAAATACAGAGCATTGAGCCCTTGAGCTGGTTTAAAGGTTCAGGATATTTCGGAGTGCCCTAAGCGCTTAACCCATAAACCCCAACACCGGGTGCTAGTCCCTCCTCTTTCTGGTCATGCTCGGGGGTGTGGGGTTGGACCCTAAACCCTAAACCGCGTTAGGGTTCAGGGTTTAGGGTAAGCCTAAGCCCTAGACCCTAAACCCTAAAGTTCACGGTTTAAGGCAGTTGTCTGCTTTACCCCCTATGTGATCTCGGATTCCACGTAATTGTCCATGTTCATTGCTCAGTTTGATTCTCCGCTATTGCGGTGTAATATCCCTAGTGCCCTAAACCCAGCGCCCTTCGATGCAGAATCCCAAGCTGTTGGATTTTGAACAACTTCGATGTGGGTGTTTTCCAAAATTAGCGGGTCCATTGTTTGGCGGTCCCCATAATACATCTTTCATTTTGGTTTCCTAAACCTTAAACCCTAAACCCTAAACCCATAGTACATGGTCCATCGTGGTTTCTTCTATTCATGGAAATTCCATGTGTTAGAAGGCCAGGCTGTCAGGGTAGGGTTTAGGGGAGATCCTAAACTTACTCGTGTTTCCGGGCGAGTGAGGGGGTGAGACGTATGTATATAAATACAGCTGTACGTACAGATGTCTTTATACATACATATGGTACATACGCACGTAGGTAGGTAAGTATGCATGCATGTATAGGAAACCTTGCACCATTTAAGGTCCTGAAAAGTAGGCCCCGGTAGTAGTTTCCAGCCCTCAACTAAACCCTAAACAGCCAGTCAATCCTCCCACCCTTGCAGGAGTACTGTCATTTTCTTATACGACGCCCTATGGCTCTGGACTCAGCTTGGGTTTTTGAAGCCAGGAGCCCTTTAGATCTCCGAAAGGTCGCAGAAAAATCGGATCGAGGGACACCAAAAATGCACAAGATGTTATTGAACATGTCCCATCTAGGGTTCTCAATGTTCGAACTTTCTATCAATAGCTCAGCTCACGTGTTTAGACGTGGAGTTCGTCACTATCAACCGCCTGCTGCTGAGCCCCATTACGCTGCCACCTGCAATTATCATCATATCTGAGCTATAGACTAAGCTCCTTAAAGGGGTTGTAAAGACCCTAAACCCTAAACCCTAAGTTAGTATAATAGGGCTTATTTAGGGGGATACTATAGGGTGAGGGCCAAAGATGAGCTTGTCATTGCCTCCACAGTTGTGCGTGTGCCGCGTGTCTACACCCACGCCTTTTCTGCTGGACGTTTAGGGTTTAGTGTTTAGGGTTCTTGGAAAACAGTTGAGATTTGCCTACATGCTTGAAGCGAATTCTGCACCTCCTCGGTACCGCAAGTCTCTAGGAATCACAGTCATTTAGTGACTTTTCGTGGTGCAAGACTTCCCCTGTGAACCGTATCTCCCTGGGGTGTCACTTCTTCAGCGGAAACAAACCCTTCCCGGTGATGTGGCAGTTCCATGGGAGTCATAGGTAAGATTTCTGAATTTGGGGATGTGTATACAAAGGGCGTGGGGGTTAGGCTTCAAGGTCCCAAAAACGGAGAACCAAATGAAAAATATATTGAAAATGAAAGGGAGACTACTGTAGCGCATGAGTTTTAAGTGCTACTGTCAATAGTAGGGTTGCCAAGGGACCATTAAGGGTTGACATAGAAGTCCCTTTGGTATCTTAGCACGGTCCCTGAGATGGACTGCAGCTCATGCACTGTTCCCCCCATCTTCCTCGCAGAGTATTCCGATACCCGAACCCCAAAAGCAGGTAAAACAATAGCCTAAACCACCTAAATATAGCCCAAAAGGCCAGAATTCTACATACTTTTGGGGGTTTAGGTAGTTGTTATTCCTTCAAAACCAGTGTCGACAGGGCGAAAACAATTCACAAACCAATTGGGTAGTCGTAGTATGGATCCTGACAAGTGCATAGGTCTTCAATTTCGGTAGTGGTAGGTATATTTGGGCTTCCTTCGTTGAGACAATGGGTGAATGTAGCTCGTCTACGGAAACCATGAATAAGCATTCTACTTTGGTACAGAAATGGAAATCTTCTTCCCAGTGCACCGTCAATTCCAGGGGCCTGCTCTTCCCTTAAACCCGAAACCTACTGGATACTTTGAACCTTCAGAACATTCCCGTACTTCAGACCTAATTCACATTGGGCCATTGTGCATATACTCTTCAGCCTCAACAACAGTTGCTTTTGCCAAAGCCCCCAAAGCCAGGAAAGACCCGAACCCTAAACTGCGTCGTTGTTGAACATGTTCTGGCGTTTGCTACGCTAAGGCCCCTTAACCCAAAACCCCTGAACCCTAAAGCCCATGATTGTTCATTCTTAGTCTTCCTATCGGGAAAAACAAAATCTGCAACTCCAAAGCAAGAACCCAAATCCGGCCTCCAGGGGGCCTAAGCCCTACCTAAACCCTTGAGTATGTAAACTAATAGCCCTAAACCCATAGTTACAGCCATCAGGGCCATCATTTTACATACCCTTGGGGTCCAGGTAGGCTCTATGGTTTGGGGCCCTGAGCCCTGGGATGTATAGGGTCCCGCACGCTACGGTTTAATCGTATTAGGCCTTGAACCCTAGGCTTCGAAGCCCTGCACCCTAACTCCCTAAACCCCCCTGTGGTTTTGGGCTTTGGCTGAGGCCGAGGAAAATGGTGCTAATCCCTGAGTAACCCTGAGTATCCCTATATAATCACCGTCTGTTCCTCCTAGCCCCTTTGTACTTCATATTAGGCCCCTAAACCCCAAACCTAAACCCTACGTACCCCTGTAAAACCTCGATATGATGTAATCCCTATATTCCCTTTAATGGTAGCCAGCTACCCCTAGTTTTAGGACCCCCCCTCAATAGAGCTGAGGAAGAAGCAAGATTCCCAAGCCCCAAGTCTTAAACCCTAAACCCTAATCCCCAAAGCCTGAACCCCTAATCCCAAAACTCTTAATCCCTAAGCCCTTAATCCCTAAACCCTAAACCCCAAACCCCAAACCCTAAGCCCTAAACCCTACGCCCCAAACCCTAAACTCCAAACCCTAAGCCCTAAGCCCCAAAGCCTAAACCCTATCCCACAGTTGAGCCCAGGAACATGGTTTCATGCTTGGCTTGGCGAGATTAGCCAGAACCATCCTGGACGAGCTCAGGAGTGATCCATGCTGGAAAGGATTCTTGAAGTTACATTACCTGAGCCTCAAAAGTATGTAGAAAAATAGCCCTAAACCCTTGATAACAGCCATAAAGGCTATAATTCTACATATTTTAGGGGTCCAGGTAGGCGTTTATTGGGGATAATGGAAAAGAAAATGGAAACCCTAGGTCCCTTTAAGGGGATATATAGGGTTATATTGGGGTTATACAGGCTATAGTCCCCCTTAAGTAGATAGACTATGGCTGTGGGGATATTATAATAAGATCCCCACATACCCCATATTCTATCTACTTAAGGGGGACTATAGGGTTATACAGGTTCTGGGGTTCAGAGGTTTAGGGTTGTAAGGGTTGTAAGGGTTTACTGGATCAATGTCAGGGATCCTTAATACTTTTTGGGGTATGGGATTCCTTATATTTCTGTGATCTATGGTGGAAAAGGATTTAGAGTTATACAGGTTCTGGGGTTCAGGGTTTGAGGGTTTAGGGTTGTAAGGGTTTAGCGAATAAGGGAATACACACATATATATATATACATATACACATATATGTGTATGTCTTCATATTTATATCTATATACAAGGGTGTAGGATTAAGGGTTTAGGGTTTGGGGTTGTAAGAGTTTCGGGCTTAGGGCTTAGGATTTAGGGTTTCAAGAGTTCAGGGAGTGATCTATGCCGCAAAGGGTTTGGGGTTGTAAAGGTTTAGGGCTTAGGATTTAAGGCTTTCAAAAGTTTAGGGAGTTATCTATGCCGGAGAGGGTTTTGAGCTGTAAAGGTTTAGTGTTTAGGGCCTAGGATTAAGGGCTGCAAGACTTCAGGGAATGATCCATGCTGGAAAGGGTTTGGGGTTGCAAGGGTTTAGGGCTCAGGGTTTCCAAGGGTTTCAAGAGTCTAGGAGTTTAGGGGTTAAGGGCCGAGGGATTAGGGTCTAGGTGTTTAGGTTTAAGGTTTAGGGTTTGGCGTTGGGGCAATTTACTAGGAAACCCAGTGGTACCCTTTGACTGCTTTAACCCTGAAGCCTAAAGCCTAAAGAGCGTATGAGTTCTGGGTTTATACCATCAATCAATCAAACAATCAGCCAACCAATGAATCAATCAACAGGAAAAGGACACCCTTGTTGTGATATGGTAACTGGCATACCAGGTTTTTCAGGGTTTAGGGTTTAGGATGAATGGAATTTAGAGTCTAGAGTTTAGGGCTTCAGGCTCAGGGCTCAAGTTATGGTGTAGGGCTTAGGGTTTACGTTTGAAGCTTTAGGCTTTGTAAGTTATGGTCTGTAGGACCAAAGGATCTTGGCTTTCGAGTTTTTGGCTTCGAGTTTAGAGTTCAGGGGAGGGACGGTTCATGGAGGAATTCTTGCACCAACTTGAGTCTCTAAAGTCCTCTGATAAAGGGATATGCAGGGAGAATGGAAAAGAACATGGAAACTACTATTGGGGTTTAAGGTTTAGGGCTTCGGTTTTAGGGTTTAGGGGGTCTATTGTGGGGCAAGATTCCCTCCATCAACAGGAGCGTTGCGTATCAGAGGTTGCGGTTTAAGGTCCATAGCCTCTAGAGGTAGCGTTGGGCCTGGCGTTCGATTATGATTCCGTTGGTAGTGTTTGTTGGATCCTGGTTGTTTTTGCAAACTTGCTGTGCTGTCAGGATAATTAGGGCTATAGTCCCCCTTAGGTAGAGAGAATATGGCTTTGGGTATCTTGTGTATAATAAGATCCCCATACACATCATATTCTATCTACTCAACGCGGACTATAATTAAGGCCAATTGAGGAGGAGTGTTTGGGTGTATCATGCCGTAACAAACTGGGTTGCTACGCAGGAGGCTTACGCCAGCGCAGATATCGCGCTGTTCTTCGGAGGCCTTTCCCAAGAAGATGGTAGTCAGTGATACTGTTACCCTAAAGGTCCCAGGACCCAAATCATAGGGCCCCAATACTATACTATTAATGGTATTACGGCCTTGGACCCTTAGGGTTAGTGTTGATGGAGGAAATCTTGCACCACCCGGGGCCAACAACTACTGTATGTCCCCGTACTTCAAGGACGTGAGAAGGTGCAAGATTTCCTTCCTTAGCAGATTGCGTCCATCCAAAGTTCCAAGACGGGTGCCGAAGGGTTTGTGCTACAAGAATGCTACTTGTTTGCAGTCTTGGGTTGTGTCACATGATGTTTTTGAGCTGCTGTGAAGGCTTGCGCGCTGACAAGAAAACCAGAAAGAAGATACCTAGCGTGACAAAGGAAGGTTTGCATGCGATAGAGCAGACATTCCGTCGTGATGGTACAGCAGCCATTCTGCAAGTCTCTTCTCGTTGCCTCTTCCAAAGAGTCCTAAGTACTGGCCTAAGAGGATACCTATCCATAGCAGCACGGGGGTAGCGCCTTATTCAGAAACCTCGCGTATGAAATTAGCTCGGGCCTTTTCGGAATGTTTGCTCCTTGCAATGGCCGGCATCGTAGACACCCGAACCCCCAAACCCAAACCCTAAGGGTCCAAGGACCCAAATAATATGGTTTTAGGGCCCAAATACTACACTATTCATGGTATTTGGGACCTAAAACCCTATTATTGGGTCCTTGGACCCTTAGGGTAACCCCAAGCATCTGCAACTTTCCAGCTTGAATCTGAGTCTAAAATCCTGGTGTTTCGGTGTATATGTATACATGTGAGCCGTAGTCTACACTACACTCTTTAAAGGCGGGTCATAAAGGCCACTATATGGGGGTTATATGGGGGACCTGCTTAGGGCTAACTAAGGGGAATACGAGGGGTTTGACTACTGCTCATACGGTTGTGTCCCTAAATACGGGGGCCCCAGTATCGACCCCAAAATTCTACAGTTTACAGCGATCCCCAAAATGGTACCCTTCATTTCGGGACATATACCTGTATGCTTGGCAACCCATGTTGGGAAGCCACGAAGGCTGAGCGTATCGTTAAACCCTTTCCTGAGCATGAGATCGGAGGCTCTTCACACAGCCTTGGCAGCATCGTCTGGTGTATGATTAACGCTAAAAGGAAGTTACCCGTTTAGGGTTTAGGTGTTTAGGGTTTAGGGGCTTATGGTTTGGGCAACAGTGGGAGCAGCTATTCAAATTTTGGATCTACTCACTTTGCAGGCACCTTGCATCCAGTCTGACTTCGAAAGTGCGAGGACGCTAGAGCCTCATCTCTAAACTACAACCTTGAACCCTAAACCCTCAACTCTAAACCCTAAACCCTCAACTCTACACCCTCCCCCCTCAACTCTAAACCCTAAACCCTCAACTCTGAACTACAAACCTCAACCTGCAACTCGAGGCCCTCAACCCAAACTTTCTTTGGGCTTGGGATCCACGGCAGAAGCCAGCGTCATTCCGTGCATTCCATTGCATTCCTCATAACAACTCTATTGTCATTTACCGAACACCACAATATCCAAGTAAACCACTGTTTAAACCTAGCTTCTGCTTCACCTTCCATATTCTTTTCACTGAATTCCCATTACTCTAAGTATTCAGGCCCAACCCCTAATCCCTAAATCCTAAACCCCAACCCCTAAACCCTAGTCCCTAGCACTCCCACATATCTCTAACACCCCACTGATCCCCTTTAAAGTTGACCATGCGCTGGGCTTAGGGGTCAGGTTGACGCATGAACTTATTTCCTAAACCTCAGATCTAGGTTATATAGTAATCTTCTATATATTCTCTGTTTAGGGTTTAGGGTTCATATATCCATGGAGGTATGATTTTCCTACCCGTATATATTCCTATAGATCCCTGTATAATCCCATATAATTCCGATCAGGCCTGCATCCTCATCCCAAAGCTCTGAACCTATACTGTCTAAGCCCTATAAACCCTAAGCCCTAAGCCCTAAACGGGTTTAAGGGTTTAGGGCCTAAACCCTGATAAGCCTTAAGCTTTAAACCCTAAATCCTAAACCATCGCTCGGTTCTCTGACCTTTGCCGGACTGCTTGCCAGCGGGCAACATGAGCGCTTAAGCAAACGAACTTCAACCTATACATTCCAAACCCAGAATCCTAAAACCCAACCACCCCCCAACAAAGCATAAACCCTGAGCCCCAAACCCTAAATCCTAAACCCAAAACCCTATGTAGATCCTAAACAACTTCAAACTTCCAAAGACCTCTGTGGCATGGGAGGCAAGCAGCTCCCACGATCAGCTCGACTGCGTGGTAGCTCGCTCCAGGCACCCTTGGCCGCTGTGGGGGTGTGGGGTTTTACGGTGTGAGGGTTTCGGTTTTTAGGGTTTAGGGTGAAGGGTTTCAGGGTTTGGGGTTTTAGGGTTTAGGGCTTGGGGTTTTACGGTTTTGGGTTTGTGGTTTTAGGGTCTTAGTATTTAGGGTTTAAGGCTTTACGGTTTGGAGTTTGCAGTTTAGGATTTGGGGGTTAGGGTACCCTAAGCCCTGAGCCCCTAAACCCTAAACCCTAAATATAGGGTTTCGGGCATAGGCTCGAGATTCTTTTCGGGTCTCGGCCACAGGATCGGGAGTACTAGGATTAGGGGTTTAGGGTTTGGGGGTTTAGGGATTAGAGGTTAGGGCTTAGGGACTAGGGTTTAGGGTTTTATGTGTGAGAGATTTTGCAGGGCTGCGTGGGGGATGTACTAGGTTTCTCGAGGGTGTAGGGTGGTTTGTAGTTTCTTGGGGTGGGTATAGGGTGTTTAAGGCGTGGATTTTGAGATTAGTAGGGAATGTGGAGGCAAAAAGCGATTGAAGTCAAATTTCTGGGGGGCTTCAGGATTACAGTTGAGGATAGCCCGAGTTTTAGGGATGTACATGGTTCTTAGGCGGGATGATGGAGCAGATCCCGATACCATAATCTCCCTATAGAAAGTGATCTTTAGCCCTAAAGCTTAACCCAAGCCCTTGACTTTCAATGACTAATGACATGTAAGGTTTCAGTTGTCTGTCCCATTCGCCGAGTTGAGCGGACTCAAAATTTCCGAAGCCTCCCTGGCACCGCTGTAGCGCTTAGGCGTTATTGAAACCCCCTCAGCCTGATAATCAGGACACTGTGCGAGTCATTCATATGATCCTTCTTTTGAGGGGCCTGGGTGACCAAAACACCTTCATATTTACGCCCCTAACCCTGCACCCGAACTATTAACTCTAAACGGTAACTCTTCGGTACTGCCCCACTCATTAACAGTTGGAGAGTTGGAGAATAAATGTAGCAAAGCTATATAGATATATAGAGTTCAGAGTTTCGGGTTTAGGGTGTAGGTTTAGGGTTTCGGGCTTCTGGTTTAGGGCTTCACGCATCCTAGAGTTTTCAATGGGGTCGACAGGCATATCCAGCTTAGGAACCCTGAAACCTAAAATTGTGATTGTGAGGTTAGGATTTACGTGACTCAGTAGGGTTTAGACATATTCAAAATCCTGCATGACCCTAAGTACCCTTAATCTTGGGCATTATGGTAGTCTAGTATATTAATTATAAGGTCATGCAGAAATTCTTGTATCAATAGTAGTCAGATATGGGCCTGGGCTCCCGGGGCCCAGAGCATCCAAGCTTCGGCCCGCTCCTGGCTCGAGTGAGCAACGCAGTGGTCCTGCCACCCACGTGGCAGATTTGTCTGAGCTGCGTGTGGTCAACGGATTCTACGAGGCAATGGAGCCCGCCAAGGCACTGTGTACAAGGGACCGCTTCGTCCGCAAACGCCAAGCCTCCGAAGAAACCCGAAGAGAACAAGGCTGTCCAATGGTTGCAGATACTAACGAGCTGGTTGTTGTCCTCGGCTTCTACGAGCTGCGGTGCTCGGCAGGTGGTCTTTTTGTGAATGTCGTGTTGACAGTGAAGAGGTGTCGCCTTGGGCAAAGCGTGCCTCTTCCAAACAGCACTTGCATGGCATGAGAGTTTTACACTCATTGCACGAAGCAATGCCGGATATTTCCAGATGGGTGAATTCGTACAATGATGGGTCTCAAGTTTGGATCCAAGGATACATTACAGCCCTCTACTTCGAAGCCATAAACTTTCTGAAGCCCGTAAGGCTAGCTGGGATGTGGAGCCGCCACAGCATCAGACCGCTGATGGCACCATTGCAAAGTTCTCTCTAAACTGCTGTAAGGAAAACCACAAAACTGCTCATACAGCGCACGGTGTTAACAATCGCAGACAATCACACAAGCCCTATACCCTAAGTTCCCTAACATCCTTAAACCCAAAACCCTAAATTCCCTAAAGTCCCTAAACCCTAAATTCCCTAAATTCCCGAAATTCCCTTAACCCCATGGATCCCCCCAGCGCACACGGTGGCTTTTTCGGGCTTGGGAGGTTTCTCTGAGGTGCCCTAAACCCTAAACCCTTACCTGGACCCCAAAAGTATGTAAGATAATGGCCTTTATGGCTGTTATTGAGGGTTTAGGGCTATTTTTCTACATACATTTTGGGGCTCAGGTATTGAAGATTTGCCCCGTTAACCCTAAAAACCTAGAAGCCTTAAACCCCAAAGACCTGGTTTAGGGTTTAGGGTTTTCGGGTTTTAGGGTTTAGGGTTTACTGGATCAATGTTAGGGATCCTTTATACTTTTTGGGGGTATGGGATTCCTTATTTTTCTGTAAAATGGATCCTTTTGTCTTCCTGGGGTAATATGGGCTAAGTAAACCCTAAAGACCTAAACCCTACAGCACTTATAGCCCTAAATCCTGAAGACCGTAAGCCCTAAAACCCTAAGCCCTGTACCCTTTCCAGTCCATAATTCCTCTTGCGCAACTACCATACCCTCCCTACACTAACCTGAACCCTTAGAAGGGGTCCGTTGCTTGCGTCAATTTAATGGGTATGCAACCGTTCAGAGTAGGTTCAATGTTAGAGGTTTAGGGGGTTTCAGGATTAGGGGGTGGCAAATGCCTAGGAGTTTGTCACAAGGACCCCAATAGAGTGTAGGCTGGCTTTTGAAAGCTTGGTTCTCAAGCTTCGCCACATCAAAGCCTTTATCACCAGCGCCACATACATATATAATTATATATATGGCAACTTCCCTGAGATAGCGGATCCCAGTGTAGACTTCAACATATTATGCATAGTTCGGCTTGTAGGAACCCCAAACCCTCAAAAACGTATTCTCTAAATCTTGGAAGCCCCATATGAGTTATAGTCTAAGCTCGTAGCATCCCCCGTTATACCCGTGATATACTCCCTATATAGTCCCCTACATAATCCCCCTTTAAGGAGTCTAGATCCTAAACCCTAAATCCTATGTTGCCCCCTTTAAGGAGTTTCGACCATAGCTCATATCTTGTCAGGCTTTCATGACTCCCTGGCGCATGAACGGGAGAGCGTGGTCAGCAATCGCAGCTCATGTTTGGTCTAGGATTTAGGGTTTAGGGACTAGGGGTTTAGGGATAAAAGGTTTGTGGTTGAGGGGATTAGGGAGTAGGGGTTCAGGGATTCAAGGTTTATGGTTGAGGGGATTAGGGATTAGAGGTGTAGGTAGGGATTTAGGGGTTAGGATAGGGGGTTTCGGGAGTAGGGATTAGGGGCTTGGGGTTTAGGGATTGAGGGTTTAGGGATTTAGGGTTTAGGGTTGAGGGACCAGGGGTTTAAGGTCTGCCATTGCCGGGCAATATTGCTCACATGAAAGTTTCCCATCTTTTAATGGTTGAAAGCCAACAAAGATTGGCATCTAAACCCTAAACCCTAAACCCGTTTAGGGAGCCTACATCCACCTCCTCGGAGTCCCAAGCCCCGCAGTTGAGGGTTTGGGGTTTAGGGATTAAGGGTTTAGGGTCTAGGGTTCAGGGTTTAGGGTTTAGGGGTCAAGGGTTTAAGGTTAAGGGTTAAGGGTTTAGGGTTTGAGGTACCAGGTCTCTATGGGAAAAGTTATGGGAACCCACTTTGAGGGCCCAAAGTAAGGATGATAGAGTTCCCTACACCTCAATTAGTCTCCATGCCTTTAAACCCCTCAGCCCCTAAACCCTGAACCTAAACCCTAAACCCTCCACCGAAACTCTAAGCCCTCAACACTAACCCAAATTTTCTCTGTAGCTATATTGTATGTAGGGGCCATGAAGTAGTCATATGGGAACCCCTTCTGAACCCAAGTATATACTATATCGCTGCATGGGCCTTTGGGGTAAGCCCCTCCCTAAATTTAGGGAAGTTTCAGGTTTGTAGTTTCCCCCATGTAAGCCTTACATGGGCCCCGATAGGGACCTAGCGGCCCAATATACGCCTTATAGAAGCCTTATGTAAGGTCCCCACCTGCCCTAAACCCTGAACCCTAAAACTCAAGAAAAGAGGAGCCAGTTGCCTCGAGAATGGAGCTCCAACACTAAGTATATCGGTTTCTCCTGAGGGTTTCTAGTGTTTTTGGGGCTTCGGGTTTTAGGGTTCTAGGGTGTTAGGGGTTTAGGACCCCTAAGTTAACTGTAGCTCTGCCTAGATTAGCTCCAAGCACGGGGGAGCCTAAAGGGGCCGTATAGGGTTTAGGGTTTAGGGTTTGGGAAGGGTGTTTAAGGGAACCCATACAGATAGGAAAGCACTCAAGTTATAGCCATGTGATAACCAATACACCTACAGAGATCGTGAAGAATTTGAAGCCCCTTTCCAATCCGGTGTCCATTTCATTGTGCAATTTATTTTGCAGTTCAACCTTCATTTCAGATGGTTTTTTGGCGATTCACAAGGGTAGCGGTCAACTTCGCACAGCCCATACTTCCAATCTTGGACATTGGGTTAATTCTGGGTGTAGTGTCCTTTACTAGGACATGTAGGGGATATGGGGATATAGCATACGACTTAGGGTATAGCATTCATTTTTTGACCCTATGCCCTAAACCTTTGGCCCTTAATTAATCGTTGTTTCAATTTCCAGTATCCCAATATACTCCCAACCCTAAACCCTAAACCCCAACATACTTCTAATATTACCCCAAGGGGTACAGATGGGTTGATGGTTGTGGTGTGGGCTTGAAACAAGGAAGACGTGACGGCAGGGGTCTGACATGCCTAAGCCCCTCACCCACCCTTGCCAAACTAGGGTTTAGGGTTTAGGGCTTTCCAGTCCAAAAGAAGCCCTACACCCTAATGCAACATTAAACCCATCCGTTTGTACCCGTTGGGGTAATAGTAGGGTTATATTGGGGTTATACTGGGCTAATGGAAAAGAAAATGGAAACCACTATTTAGGGTTTAGGGCCTATGTGGGCGCCCATGTCAGTTTGAGTGGAAGGTGCAAGGTGTGTTGGCGATTTCGATCCAAAAGCCTCCAATATGCTTGGGTTAAGGGTCTAGGGCAACAAGCCAAAGCCCGTTGCCGCAGCCAAAGCTGGAATTCAGTCATGGGCGAGGTTTTACATCCTCAAGTTTGGGCACGGGTAGGTTCCGACCTCTACCCCACTGAAAACTTAAAACCAAAGCCCTCAACCCCAAACCCCTAAACCCTTAACTTTCCATGAACTTCAAGTACATGCATGCTGCGCGCGACTGGGCTCTCCCCCGCCATGTTTCACCAAGCTCTCAAGGGCTACGGCCTTCCATGATTTCGGGCTCAGGTTTGCAGTAAGTGTAGGGTTTAGGGTTTTATGGTTTTAGGGTGTATGGCATCGGTTTTAGGGGCTAGGGGTTCAGGTTAACGGCTTGGAAAACGCTATATTTGCAATGAGAGCGCAAGACTTACTGTTGATGAGGAATTAGGGGATGAAGGAATATATCTTGTAGGGATTGCCTTATTCCCTACTAACCGCCAGCAAGAATAAGAACAGCAATGGTAAAAAACATTAACAGAAAGTATAGGTCATTAGCAGCAGCAGCAGCAGCAGCAGCAGCGACAGCAGCGAGTACTGCTCGCAAAGCTAGTAGTAACCACTTCAGCAGGAAAAGTATTTGTAGCAAGATTCAGCTGTAAACATGCAAATTGTGCTGAGTTCGCTACAAGCCCTGTAGAGGACTAAATTGTAGTACCTGAACCCCTTAAGGTATGTAGAATTATAGCCTTTTTGGCCGTATTTAGTGGTTTAGGGCTATTATTTTGCGTACTTTCGGGGCTTAGGTAATCATAGTATGATGAAGTGCGGGACTTTTGAACCTTTCGTATGTTTCCCCTTTCTAAGGCTACAAGAGCAACGGAATGGTGATGTGAGCTATAGTCTAAACTCCTAGTATCCCCTTTAAAAACCCTACCATTGTCCCCCAATAGAATCCCCTATTTACCCAATCTTAAAAAAGAGTCTAGACCGTGGTTCATGTGGACGGTTGTGGTCTTTGCTTGAGCGCATACTCTTTCTGTCTGATCTGCCCAATGGCGGAGGGAGGAACTTTTCACGACCTGACCAAAACCTGACTCCAAAACGCAGATTTTGCTCGGAACATGTCCAAAATTGCATTATTCCATGTTTGCGGAATTTATAGAATGTGACTCGTGTCTTGCTGAACCTCGAGCCAATTGCCTTTTGACTTTCCCTTTTGACCTTCCCTGCCCCCGCCCCCCCCCCCGCCCCTGGCACGCTCTCGCTCATTCGCCTTAAGCCTTAAATCCTAAACTTTACATCTATTCTTCGGGGCGGCTTCTTAGTGATCTTCGTAGAGTCTTCAAGAAGGGCTCCTTGTCATTTCCTGATTGGGTCCTAGTTACATGTACCATTGGGTTTAGGCATAAGGCTATTGGGTTATACCTACCCTGAACCTCCAACTCCAAATGAGCTACGGTCTAAACTCCTAGTATCCCCCTACATAGCTCCTATGGTAGTCCCCTATATAATCCCCCTATATAACCCCTTTTAATGAAACCTCGCCCCCTAAACCCTAAACCCTGAA
>CAJNIZ010015614.1:26609-44163 GCA_905231905.1 Symbiodinium pilosum
TTTAGGGTTTAGGGGGTTTAAGGTTAAATTTGATGGGTTCGGGGTTTAGGGTTTAGGATTTGAGGGGTTTAGTGGTTCAGGGTTTTAGGGGTTTAGGGTTTAAGGTCACATAGGGGATTCTGGGGTTGAGGGTTTAGGGGTTCAGGGTTTGGGTTTAGGGGGTTCAAGGGTTCAGATGTTTAGAGTTGAAAGAGAGCCATAAGCGAAGCTCTTTCAAGGATGACATAAGGGGTTATACAGGGGGCCACTATACGGGTTATGTAGGGGGATACTAGGAGTCCAGACTATGAGTCATGTATGTTTCTAGGGCTTACGTACAGGCTTAGAGGGTTTGTAGGATTTTTTCATGCTGGGCTCATAGGGTTCTTGCTTCTGGCTCTGGCGCGTATAGGTTTCCAGGGCTATAATAAAGCCTAAACCCTCGACCGATAAGCCCCTCAACCCGAAACCCACCCATAAACCCGTAAAGTCCTAAACCCTAAGCCCAGAAACAAAGCCCTAAGCAGCTTTACTGTTTTTAGCATAAGGCTTTATAGCATTCTCTTCGTTGGGTTTAGAATGTTGTTGGGCTTCTATGGCCTTTCAGATGTGTAGGGTCTCTAGCTAGGGTTTCTGGGCCTTTTTAGAGTTTTGAGGGTTCTAGTTCTTTGTTTGGGGTTTCTCGTCTTATATGTCTCATAGAGCTTCCGGACTTAGGGTTCAGGAGAGTCTGGACATACTTTCCCTGCGCGGGGTGTTCATGCCTCGGGGCAGGGGTCCCTTTTTGAGAGAAGGATAAGGCTTAATAGCAACTCAGCAGGTATTTTCACTTTAAGCCCTAAACCTTAAACCCTAAACCTTAAACCCTGAACCTTAAACCCTGAACCCTAAACCTGAAACCTCAGACCCTAAACCGTAAAACCCTAAGCCCTTAAACTGCGTAGCATCCTAGGCCCCAAGCCTTAAGCTTTGAGCAGCTTTTGGGGGTGCGATTGGAAAAGCATATTTGGGTACATGGATTTTGGTATTACTGTTAGTAGTAAATAAAGGTATTGGGTAAGTACATGAGCATGCCGTACGTGGACACTTAGGGTAGATGCCCTTGAACTCAAGCTGAGGGTTTCAAGTAACTGTTGCTGTGTGAGTCGTCGGCCAACCTTTTGCGGCTACAACCACTGTTGTTTTAATCATATCCCCGGGGCTTTTCAATTCAACGTGGCGCTTCAGAGCATTAATCCAGGGCACCCTCCGTACCTTCACGTATCCTGGGTTCAGGAATTCTGGGCATTCACATCTAGAGGTTCAGGCTTGGAGCTTGTGACTCTCTGACTATCTTAAAACCCTGCCCCCTAAAGCCTGTAGATCCTAACCCAAATCGCCACGCCCACATGCCATGCTTCTGCACACAAACTGCAAAGTCATGCTTTCGGGCGAATCGTCCAAAGGCAACAGTTCCAAAAAGCTCCAACCGTTCATTTCTTGCTGCCCGCGAACGAGGAATATGCCAGTAGTATTCAAAATGAAGGTATGCCTGTCCCGGATAGAGAGTCAGGTTAAATTCTCCTGCTGGTTGTATTTCAAATGTCGGAAAACAGCCCCGCAAAACCGTCAGGGTCAGGTTTTGTATGAACTATAAGGTTCCTGAAGGTAATTATGAATTTCTGTTACCAACAATCCTAATATTTAGCTGAAATTCTAATTTCTACTGGGGTTCCAACTCCCTACAACCCTAAGCCCTAAACCCTCAACCCTAAACCCTAAACCCTGAACCCTAAACCCTCCAGAACATGTATACGAAATGGTCCCAAAAACAAAGGCTCGCGGCTCTAAGGAGAAGATTTTGGGTGCCCCGGGTGTGTGTGGTTTTCGAGCTCCGTCACCCTACAACTACCTGGACCCAAAAAGTGTGTGAAATAATGGCCTTTATGGCTATTTTTTGGTGGGTTCAGAGCTATCATTTTACATACTTTTAGGGTTCAGGTACATCCCACAAGCAGGATCTAGGTACCCCAAGTAATACCCTTTTTGCCCCTTTTTAATTTTGGGGTCTCCTTATTCAAGCTGAACAGTAGGAAAAAGGGCACCCTTATTATTAACGGGGTTATTTGGGAACCTAGGGGTAATTCACGACACTCACATATTGCCAACTACCAGATTGTGCCTCGAGCGGGGGTGAACTCAGAGGCTGAGGTTGAAAAAGCTCGTAAGACGGCAGGGTAGATAAAAAAGGAAGGAACCATGATGCACCGAACCGCACTGTTTGAAGAGCTGCTATGTATTCCTTTCAGTGACGCGAATATGCTAAGAAGGATTGCCCAGGGAAACACTAAAGCTCGATGATCCTCAGCCCATGTGCGTCATATTTCATACTCCTTAAAGGTGGGTCATATAGCGGATGCTTATAGGGGACTATTATAGGGCTTATTAAGCAGGTTACTAGGAGTTCAGACTATGGCTCATCTTCATCCCCGAAGGCACGGTCTTTGACGGTAGCTGATATGCGGGCTACAAAGGGAGCAAAAGGCCTGATGATTGTAACTTCTACCTTAAGCTAGGTGGCACTTTCGGATAATTCATATTTCCCCCCTTTTTAAGTATACGGTAAACGATTATTTGGTAATTTCAGGTGGCCTTAAAGTACCACTTAGTTAGACTTTAGGGCAGGGCTCCTGAAGCAGGAAGGATCTGAAGCATGATTCTGCAAACATCGCCCTTGAAAATCTCACACTCCCCAAGGATGGTCACAGACATTGGAGTTTGTCAAAACCCTAAACCCGGAACTCTAAGCCCTAAAGCCTAAACCTCTAAACCCTAAAGCCTATTAACCCCTAAACACAGGAATCTTACAGAATCATTTAAGCAGAGTTGGCTCAAAATCCCCTTAGACTCCCTGTCTACCTGGACCCCAAAAGTATGTAGAATAATGGCCTTTTAGACTAGTTTTAGGTGTTTTGTGCAATTATTTTACCTACTTTGGGGATTCAGGTATCTCTAATTGCGATATCTGGGGTTCAGGTTTCAGGGCTTAGGTTTAGGGCTTAGCATACATTCTAGTGGATAGACACCATATGGTTACTTTGAGAAGGCTTTCTAGGGGTTCTATGGGAATTTCTAAGAAATCTATGGTTTGGAGTTCAGGATTCGCAACACTGTAGTCCCTTAGCTTAGTATACGGCCTCAGTCTGTAGGGCACCCAGAAAGGGAGTGCAATTTTGTCCACATTCCATCTGTATACGGAGAAGCTCTTCTGAAATGGTTGATTCGCGAGTAGGGAGGTTGATTAAAATGAGATCTGTTGAGAGTTCACCTTGCAGTTCCCTAAACCCCTAACCTTACAACTGCGACTGGGCGAAGATTTTTGTTGAATTGGACCTCCTGGGCAGCAAAGTGACAGCATTGGAGCCTGCCCAAAGATTGGGTTGCTGTTCAATGAAATGAACTTAAATGGAGTCTAATTAGGGGTACCCTTTAAGGTCTTATAGGGGTTATATGGAGGTGTATAGGGTTTAGGGTTTAGGGATTAGGGTTTGGGGTTTCCAAAATTAGGTGTACCGTTTCTGGGGTCCCCACAATAAGGATTATAGTACTTTGGGGCTATACTGGGGTCCCCTTATTTTGGGAAACTACCAAATGGGGTCCGGATTTTAAGATATTGATTACAATTGGACACCCTACTCGCTGCCACATATCTTTATCTTGTTGATGTTATGCCAAGTCCCTTAATGTAATTGAATTAGGAAACCCGATTCAATCCTATATATCCATCTTATAGAAACCCTAAACCCTATATACCCCTATATAACCCCTGTAACCCCACCTGTGCGTGAACAGCAGCCCAGAAGATTCCAGGGTCCCAGGGTTACTCTCGGCGCCCTATGGGCCACGTCTTGGGGGCAGCGCGCGGCCTAGGAGTAGATACACGGTTTAGGGGTTCAAGGGCTTGGGGTTTAGGGTTTGAGTGTTTAGGGTTTAGGGTTAAAGGGTCTAGGGTTCAGGTTCAGTGTTTAAGGGTTTGGGGTTTAGGGCTCGGGGTTTAGGGCGTAGGGTTCAGGCTTCAGGGTTTCAGGTTAAAGGATTTCGGGCATAAGGGTTTGCGGTTTGGAGTTTTTCCAGCAAGCGTCCTTGCCACCAGGAAGCTATACTTTTAAACCCTAAATCCTAAACATTAAACTTGCAAACTGAGCCTTAAGCCCTGTGATACACCTACAGCCTACTACCTCGTAGAACCATAAAACCACCTTTAGGGTTTAGGGTTTAGGGTTTCAGGGTTTAGGGTTCAACTGCCCGGAAGCCCATGTCTCAAGCTCTTTATACCCTCCGCAGTTCTAACGTGGAGCCCCAAAAAAGAACCTGCGAAGACTACTGTCATTTCAAATGAAAAGGGCCAGTATGGGTTTAATTTGGAGAAGGGTAACGAACCCCCGAACCCTATACACCTTCCATCCTTAAACCCTACAGCCTGCACATGCTTAATCCTTAACCCAAAACACCCCAAATCCCTAAACCCCAGACCCCGTACAATCCGTAAGCCTGTCTCCCTAAGCCATATACTATCAGTCCGCGCAACACGCGGCCTTTTGCCCCCGGGACCTGTTCCGATGCCGTTGCACAGGTCGCCATGCTACTAGGTAGGGAGAACCCAATCTACACCTAGGTAACATGCCATGGTCCCCAAAGGTAACATTCGTGTTTTGCAATATATTGGGCTGCTGTTAAGGAACTTAATCTTAGTTACTACAAAAAGGAAGCCCGATTATTTACTAAATACCCATATTATGGTAACTTGATTTAAGTTCTTTAGCAGCCACACAGAATACTTAGCTAGCTATGCCATACCTAGTGTAGGGCACTGATCTACCAGGGCTTCTCAGGATGCAGCTTGAGGAATTGAGTTTTAGGGGTCACGGGTTTCGGGTTTGGTGTTCAGGGTTTAGCGCGTAGGGGCGTGCGGGTCAGGTGCAGTGAGGGATTCAATTTTAGGTGTCAGGGATTAGGTCTAGGGATTAGCAGTCGAGCTTTGTTATTAGGTGTTGGGATCCAGTTTCTCCCGCACTCAAAGTAGCTTGGAAATCTACATGTGGACCACGTCTAGAAGGGTGGCAGGTTTGGCAGTCTTTGCAGGATCCCTTTTACAGTTCCACGCTAGTTCTGGGAAACCCTAGGCCCTAAGCCCTAAACCTTGGGTCATCCCCCTGCCAGTAACTGTCCTTAAAGGGGCCTTATTAAGGGGGTTCTTATAACTCCTATAACCCATTGTGGTAACAGTTACTGTAAGGGGGAATGACAGCACCTAAACCCTAATGCCTTGTCGAGGCCTCCTTGGATACCGGCCGGTGCACACCACACCCATCCCGCCCTTCCCACAATGATTGGGTTGCTGTTAAGGAACTTAGATTAAGATACCAAGGGAATATAGGGTGTAGGGTTTAGGCTTCAGGGTTTAGAGCACATGATTTAAAGTCTGAACAGGGATTAGGATTAGGCAGGAGGTGGTACGAAGGTTCCAAACGCCTCTTGCCCCCCAAGCCCTAAACCTTAAATCCTAAATTTCAGCAGCCACGGAGCATGAGACCAATTATCAGGGATGAGTGGGACTAGTGGGAACAGTCGGCTTAAGGTTTAAGGTTTAGGGTTTAGGGCTTAGGGGTCAGAGAGCAAGAGCATGGGAATAGTCGGCTCAAGGTTTAAGGTTTAGGGTTTAGGGTTTAGGCGTCAGAGAGCAAGGGGGGTTCCAAAAAATGGGGTTGCTGCTTGAAGGCTTCAAAAATACGGCTTATAGTATGTCTGGGTCTATATTGGGACCCCCATTTATACAATTTACCATGAGAACATTAGGGGCAACAAGAGTAGTTCAAACGGTGACCATCATGTTGCTAGCGAGAACAGTAAGACCCGTTATAATGCCAACAATGGGCTGCACTGAATGTAGGCGACTTGTGCACACATGTTGCGGACTCGAAATGGCACAGATCTGAATTTAGCGTTGTGTGGGCCATGCATACCCTCACAGCCATGAGAAGGCCTACCAACCCTAAACCCGACGCCTTAAAACCTGAACCTCAGACATAAAACCCTAAACAGCTATTTCCATTTCATCGGGACCTCCACTATTCCTACAGTACATAATCCCAAACCCTAAACCCTAAACCCCTAGACCCTAAACCCATAATCCTAAACCTTGTGGCTGCTTGCTTTTCGGAGTCCCTAAGTAGACGCCACCACTCCTGCGACCTACTGGTTCTGGCGAGCAGGCCAACAACCATCCTGGACTCCAAAAAGGAATCCAAAAAGGATTATGTAGGGACTACATTCATATTACAGGGGCTATATTAGAGGGGGTATAATGGACAGAATACGGAAACTACTAGTTTAGTCTAGGGTCTAGGATATAGGTTTTTTAGGATCCCGGACATAGGACCTAGGATTTAGGGCTTAGCGTCTAGGATTCAGGGTTTGGGGGTACCGTATTCACGGTTCAGGGTGCTGGTTCTGAAAAATTCTGGCTCTTCTCGCATATTGTGTGAGTAAAGTAGAATTTTTGACAAGAGATTCATAGGGACTAGTTGTCAGAAGCTCGTTCTGGGATCTTTCCACTTTAAGGCTTGTTCAGCCCTGAGCCCCTTCCTTGCTGGATGCTCTGGGGTAGTCTTAGTAGAGGAAATTGATTGTTTGTAGAGAATAAAAATTCCTATGGACAAGCAACTTGTTAATGGCATGGAATCGGAAACCCTAAACCCTAAACCCTTGTTTATATGAGGGTCTACAGGCTGGGAGTTTACGAGGAAATGAAGGAACAAACAACAACATGGAAACTGCAACAGTTGTTTTCCGGTTGTTCGGTTTGGGGCGTGAAGAAGGGAAGAAACAAATGCTATTTGGGGCTCACATAGGGGCTACTATTCCTGCATTCTAAGCATGCTAAGCCCTATGGAAGTTTACCGTTTTTTCCATTCCTCCCTTCCTAAACCGTAAGCCCTACACTGAACAATCCTACCACCCTAAGACTCCTGGACCCTCATAATGGGATCCTAAACCCGAGCCCCCAAAGCCCAAACTTTACCCAGAAAGCCCCAACTAGCCCTTGGAGCCTTAGAGCAGCCAGAAAGTCTCCAAGTCGCCCCCTAAACCCTATAAACCCTAAGCCCTAAACCCTAAACCCCTAAAGCCCTAAACCCTAAGCCCTAAACCCCTAAACCCAAGTCGCCAGAGCCAGGGGATCGCTCCAACAGTTGTGTTTGAGGGGACAGACAGCGAGAGGGTTGCCGTCTGGAGGCGCAGCAGAACCCAGAGGGTCCACATATACAACCATTAGGGGTTTAGGGTTTAGGGGAAAATACAACCATTAGGGAATTAGGCCCCAAAATACCATAGTGTAGAAGGAGTTATAGGTCCAAATTCCCTAATGGTTGTATATGTGGACCCTCTGGGGAACGGAGCAATTTTTAAACCGGCTCCTGTCACATTCGGCTGGGATAGGCTTGCTACTATACATGGGTAGGGTATAGGGGTTTTCTGATGTGGGCCCTGCATAATGAGAATAGGTTTTGAGGTACATTTTAGTACAAGTCTACAAGGATTAGAGGAGACGGACATTGGTAATCATTGAGGCTTCCAGCCTCTAAACCCTAAACCTCGAATCCACATCCCTAAACCCTGAACCTCAATCCCCAACCCCCAGCCCTAAACCTTATCAATCCTCATCCCTATAAACCCTAACCCTGCAACCTTCAACCTGGAATCCTAAAGAAAAACGCTTCTTGGAGGCTAGGGCCTGATTCTTAGGCCGTTGGTTTTTGTTGAATGTTCTCTGGTCGTTTAGGGTTTGGGGGTTTAGGGTTTAAGGTTTAGGGTGACTTTAAATCTTACCCCGAATCCCTCAACCCTACCGGGACCCTTAAAGTATGTAGAGTTCTAGCCATTTTGGTTTTTTTTAGGTGTTTAGGGCTATTATCTTACATGTTCTTAGGGTTTGGGTCTGCGGTGGGGACTTTCCGACAGCAGCCCATGCACCCAGAAAAAAAGAGTTCCGTACGAAATAGTTAGGTGTCCCGGCCTTATACTCTCAACCCTAAACCTCAGGTCATTCCCCCTTACAGCAACAGTTTCCACAATACGTACTAGGAGTATATAATAGTCCCTTCATGCTGTCGATGGATGAAATCTTGCACCACGCACGGCCCCTAAACTATTGTAATTCCTACCTAAACCCCAAAAGTATGTAAAGCAATAGCCCTAAACCCATAATAACAGCCATAAAGGCAATTATCTTATATACTTTTGGGGTCCAGGTAGGATTTTTAACCCTAAACCCTAAACCCCTAAACCCTAAACCCTAATGGGTACCATAGTACCCTAAACCCTAAACCCTAAACGGGATTTCGGGTGGTCAAAGATTTCCTCCACAGTAAGGCCGAGTCTTGGACCGCTACTGCAAGGGGGAACCACGCAGCCTAAACCCTGAATCCCTACCACCATGGGCTATTAGACCCTAAATTTCCCTATTAGAACCCTATTAAGGGTAGATTAAGGTACCCTAAAGGTCTAATAGCCCATAGTGGTACCCCCCAAACTTTTTAAAGGGTTTAGGGTTGAGGGTTTACCTAAACCCCAAGAGTATGTAAAAAAATGGCCCTACACCCTTAAAAACAGCCCAAAAGGCTATAATTCTACATACTTTAGGGGTCCAGGGTTTAGGGGTAAACTTTCAATCTTTAATCCGGCTGTGATGTGGCATGTCCAGCTTGCCTCCGATTTTCGCGTCGTTCCGCAGCAATGTGCCCAAAGCAGGACCCCTTGGGTCCAACGTCCCCAACGGTTTTTAAAAGGTTTGGGTGCTTTAGGGTGTACCTAAACCTTGAGAGTATGTAAACTAATAGCCCTAAACCACCAACAATAGCCATAAAGGCAATTACTTTACATACTTTTGGGGTTCAGGTAGGTTCTAAGAGTGTTAGGCTTTTGGGCAGGGCTTCAGGTGCAGGTTTTTGAGTCCAATGATTGCTTGTTATCATAACCTGGACCCCAAAAATCTGTAAAATGATTGCCCTTATGGCTGGGTCTTATGGGTTTTGGGCTATTCTTCTACATACTTTTGGGGTTTAGGAAATGCCTTCAGCTTAATGGCCCCGGCCTACTCACTGCCAGGGGGATTCCGAATTTCCTCTTCTAGTCCATACCTCCCTACTTGGAGGCCCATGGGACTTAGTAACTACTTATCACTGGGCTTATAAACCTATTTACATTCCCCGTAAATGGGCTCATAGGGGTTACCCAAATTATAAGTAGGTTTATAATCCCAGTTATAAGTAGTTACTAAGTCCCATGGGCCTCCAAGTAGCCCCGAAAAGATTCCGAATTTCTTCTTATAGTCCATACCCCCCTTTAGCGTCCACCCCCCAGAACTCCGGTTTGAGCCAGTGGTCCGGAAAGTAAGGCAACTGAACCTGTATCATGCTTCAGCGCCATGTTTAGATAATTCAGCCGCGGCAAAACTAATGCAGTCGCCGAGATCACCCGCAAAAGTGTATTGAGCTATACGAGCTATAGTCTAAACTGCTTAGCGGGGTTTACGTGCCAGATTATGTAGGGGACTCTTCTAAAGGTTGCTAAGGAGGATACTGGGAGTTCAGACTATAGATCATATGGGGTTATATGTGGATCATGTAGAGTTCAGGGATATTTCACCAACTACTGGCAAATCAAATTAGACAAGAAGATGGAAAATGAAATGGAATTTAGGATTCTACAGAGTTTTATGGGGATACGTAGCAGCAGACCTCTACAGTACACACGTTATTGGTGAAAACCGCATTTGAACGTAGGAAGAGGTGCTGTGTGATCTTTGCCCAGAGTGGGCTCCTGGATCCATGTGAACACGGTTGTACAGGTTTAGCGTTTAGGGTTTAGGGATGTAGGGTCAAAGGTATAGGGCAACACTGAACCCCTTCCTCCTCAAACCAAGCAGCCCAGGCGATATAAATGATATTCAAAATATGTGCCCATGCATATAGTTAATGCTTGATATATTTTTTTTGGAGGGCGGGGGGGGGGCAGGTTTCATTACTCGGTTGAGGTGATTACCTAGCAATATTATCACCTATCCCTTGCCAATGTGTAGAAAGCACCCCCAACTCTTTCTGTAATGACCAACAGTACAGGCAATCAGCCTTTGCTGGAAGGTCAATCCGCTAGTCCTTTGCGACCAGGTCACAAGCGTCTAGCCACCGTCTTGTAGAAGACTCAACATTCACCGGTGTCGTTCCCTAAGAAATAAGACTTACACAACTTTCGTATAATGCATTCAAACTCTGTCTGGATTAGTTGTGGCGCTACATCAAGTCAGTCAAAACGAGTTGTTGGGAACGTGTGCTCACCTGGGGTGGGGCATGTCATAGCTGCGTTGTTCCGCACCCGCTACCTTGATGCCCTTACGTGCGACGAGGCTTAGATAGTTTAGCCTATCATGCCAGGTCCTGATTTCGGGACAAGGCCCTAAACCCTCTAATCTTTCAATCCTAAACCCTATAAACTATAAACCCTCAATCCTACCCATTACGTATCCCTCCGGGGAGAATGGCTGGCATGTTCTCCCAGATGCCGGAAAGAGCATTTGGCAGTTAGCAAACCCCTAAACCAAAAACCGTAAACCATGGTTTGGGGTCCAGGCTTCTGAAATGGATTGTAAGGATCTTTGAATTCTAGGTAATGTAGACCCATGATTGATGAACCTCTTCCTTTTAAGGGCCTTAGGATCCCTATTATATTATAGTTCCTGTTGATTTAGGGTTTAGGTTCATTAAACAGGGGTCTACAGTACCCCAGAACTACGTACACTTTTGTTAGTTTTATTTTGGGTGTCTCCTTATTGAAGCTGAACATTTGGAAAAAGGGTACCTTTATTGCTATTTGGGGTTTACTCGGGAACCTAGAGCCCAAACTGGGTTGCTGCTACGGGACTTAACTTAAGTTACCATAATGGGTATATATCGCAAATAATAGGATTTTCCCAACATAGTAACTTAAATTAAGCTCCTTAACAGCAGCCCTGAACCCTAAACCCTAAAACCTAAACCCATTTCCACCAGTACTTGAAAGCGTTCACCTTGTCTGCTCGAGGCTCAGCTACATTTTGGTATCAAGTTTCGGATTTGTTTGGGGTTCAGGTTTAGGGTTCAGGGTTTAGGGAATCCTGAATCCTGAGCTGTGTGGGCGGATATGGTATACGAAGAGGTTGTTTCTAAAGATGCCCCATAGCGCTCAAAAACAGGACCTACGAGTGATATCAGGAAGCCGGCCTGGCCCTAAGGACCTTACTTGGAGGCCCATGGGACTTAGTAACTACCGATAACTGGGCTTATAACCTTACTTATAATCCCCGAAGCGGCTTATAGGGCTTACCCCAATTATAAGTAGGGTTAGAATCCCAGTTATAACTAGTTAGTAAGTCCCATGGGCCTCCAAGTATACTCTATGGGAAAGCCCAGTCAGGAGTAGGACTTGTCCTGTGACCCCAAATGGGGTTCGGGGGCTGTCAAGGTTCATCTGTGTGCTCAAACCAACATCACGGTGCAGTGGCCGAGCTTCCGAATGCCACCACTGGATGATCCGGACCAGACAGATTCACTGTGATTCTTAAGCCCGAATCAACCTGTGTACTTGTCGAATACAACTTCTAACTTCTATTCTCTCAAACCACAAAGCAGAAGGAATGTAAACACCACGTCTAACTTCTGTCATCTTGAATCACAGTACGGAGGGAATGACCCCAAGCACCCTAAACTCTAAACCCGGAACCCTATACCCCCTAAACCCGAAACCCCAAACCCTGAGCCCAGCACCCTAAGCTCTAAACCCGGAACCCTATACCCCCTAAACCCTAAAGCTCCTCAACCCACAAAGTTAAAGATTTCGGAAGAGCGGCTAATGCCGCAGCACATCCAGGCCTCAACTGTGAGCCAGTTTTGGGGCGTCTTAAGTGGGTAATGGAAAATAAAATGGAAACTACTGTAATGGGCCATTTATGGATCATGTAGGTCATATTGGGGTTATATTGGGATAATGGAAAATACAATGGAAACTACTTTAATATAATAGGGTATTTGGGTGGGTAGGCCCCTGGGATATTAATATTTTCCCGAATGGCTTTAATAAGGGACCCTATATACTAATATTTTTTCAAGGGGTTTTAGGGGCCAACCTAGTTAAGTGGGGTTCAGGGGATTCAAAGTTCAGTTGTTTGTTTTTAGGGGTCGGGGTTTCGGGTTCAGGGCTTAGGGGGTAGGAGTTACGGTACAGCGGTTCTTAATCCAAAGGGATATCTTCATGGCTGTAGAAGTACAAGATGGGAGAATGTTGAAGTTATCAAGTTGGGATGTTCCAAGACCTTCCTAATAACCTTAACTGGGTTATAGGGCCCGCACTGGCGGGTAGTTGGAGAGTCTATAGGGTGTGCGTGCAGACACGTGGAGTAATTCGGTCTTTGGGTAGGGAGCATGACGCGAACCGGTCCGCATTGATATCCTTCTCAAGTTCGGAACATATCCGGCTCTGACATCTAAACTCCGAATTCCTAAACCCTAACCTTTAAACCCTAAATCCTAAACCTTAAGCCGTAAATCTTAAACCTTGGTTTCTGCCATCTCATTTGAGTTGAGCTTACCCTGGGCATGGGGGAGGCAATGCTTCGTCAGGTTTAGGGCTTAAGGTGTACCTAAACCCCAACAGTATGTAAAATAATAGCCCTAAACACCTAAAAGCAGCCCGAAAGGCTATAATTCTACATACTTTAGGGGTCCAGGTAGGGTCTAAGGCTCAGGGTTTCGTGGCTTAGGGCTTAGTATATAGGGCTTGGGGTTTAGGGTTTAGGGTTTAAGGCTTGGGCGCTTGGGAGTCGAGATTTAGGGGGGTGTAGCGTGTTTGATTTGACAGCCTCGCTGGTTGCCAACTGACTTGGCACCTCCAAATGGGCCCCCCATACGGGTGATGCAAAGGTAGTATGGGTGGTATGTTGGGTTCGGGGATGGACGCTACCATGCTCCTCAGTTCTGAACCCTCAAACCCCCCAAGACAAAAAATCCCAAGCTTCAACCGTCTATCTAAACTTTATATCCTAAACCTCAAACGTAAACACCGAATCCTAAACCTTCAGCCCCAAGGGCTCGGAGCTTCGGTTTAGGGCCTCAACTAGCTCTGGGGTCTGAGGCCAATTCATTCTGCGAACCCTTGCTTTCACTTGGTGAATGCAAAAAAAAAACAAGCGGGCGCACGTTTTTGGATTTAAGGGTTTTGGGGTTCAGGGCTTAGGGTTCACGGGTGCCGCGTTTAGGGCTTGCCCAGATCCCTACCAAATGGTAAAATGATCGTTCCCTTCTAAAACGCCAAAAAAGTCATTTGTTCTACATACTTTGGGGTCCAGAGAATGTTTGTTTTCGAGGCCACACGGTCAAGCTTTTAGGGTGCACCCTAAACCTTAAACCCCACCTGTGACCCCAATTACCTACAGTCTTATGGGTGCTACCTACTAAATAGGGTACATACCAAAAATCCTGCATGACCCCAGGTACCTTATACCTTGGGATTTATGGTATTATAGTATACTAAGGTCATGCAGGATTCTTAGTATCAACAGTAGGGGGTAATGACTACTAAACTGTAGGTAAATGGAGCCACAGGTAGACCCAAAAGCTGAAACCCTAAACCTTGAACCTTAAGACCTTAAACCCCTAAACCCTACCTAGACCCCCCAAGTACCCTAAAATAGGGTCTATGTAGCTTCTATTTGGGGGTGCTTAGGGTCTATAGAGGGTACTTGGGGGGTCTAGGTAGACCCTAAACCTGGAACGGCCCGCCTAGCCCACTGAGCGCCTACTGAAGCCCTACACAGGGAAGTCTAAGCCTTAGATCCAAAACCTAAGCTCACTAAGCCTTAAATCCAAAACCTAAGCTCAAGCTCAGAATGACACAGGGTTAAGGGTTCAGGGTTTAGTTTTTTGTGTTCAGAGTTTAGCTAGAGAGTTTCGGGATTAGGGACTTGTGTCTGAAACTGCCAACTGCAAGCCGTACGCCGTACTTTCACCTAACATGACATAGATCCCCAAGAAGGCGCTTTGAAGAGGTCCGTATTCTATAGGTGTTGAAGGGAGCGATGGTCAAATTCCTTTGTGTGTTGGGCAATGTATTTTGGATCTTGAAACATGGCCGAGCGAAGACAAAGTATCCTATATGGGAGTTTCCCAAAATTAGGGGTACCTTTTGGGGCCTCCATAATAAGGATTATAGTATATTGGGGTCTATATTGGGGTCCAATCCTCCCAAAACCCAAAACCCTAACACCCTAAACCCTAAAACCCTAAACCCGAAACCCAAAGCCCCTAAACCCTAAACCCTAAACCACTTACAGAATCCAGCGTAGGTGGTGCAAGATTCGCTGCATCAAAAGTAGGTTCTCGTTTTCGAGGTTCCTAAATCCTAGACCCCTAAGCAGTATATTTGGGAGGAGCATACGCACAAGATGCACTCTGTTAGGAGGTTCTCAGAGATAATTTTCAAGTACCCCCCTGATCTTCGTCTCTGAGAATTGATGGTTTTGGGTTTGCGCGGCTTCCGGTTTTGGGTTTCGATGTGTACTTTGAAGGTTGGAAGTATCTGCCCAATGCGGGCTCTAAGACGTCTGGGAGAGTCTGGGGGCCCGTAAGGAGCAGCTCATCTTTTGAGTTTCGTTTTTTTTGTCCACCCTACAGGGCTTGGGCAATAAACCCTAAACCCCGAAACCCTTACCTGGACCCCAAAAGTATGTAGAATAGTGGTTCTCATTGCTGTTATTATGGGTTTAGGGCCATTATTTTACATACTTTTGGGGTTTAGGTAACCCCAAAACCCCGACCCCTAAACCCCAAACCCCAAATCCCTAAACTTTAGCTTAATGCCACTTGCAAAAGCCATCACAAGGCTCAAGGCAGCTTGACGGCTGACACATCGACACTGCCCAAACAACCTTCCTAGCGAGCTTAGCCAGTACTTTACATGGGTTTAGGGTTTGGGGTCCCATATAGGGTTTAGGGTCCTATTTACATCATAGTCCAGTGGTTTTGAAGCCGTATTAGGGATCTCCTTACATCAAAGCGAGTTGCGGTTGTAGCTCAAGAACACCATCCCGGGACTCACGTGCGTTCACAACCTAGCTACCACGCGTCAGCACCCTGGTGTCACAAGCAGAAGCCTCAAGCGTCCTTCTGAGAATCTGCGCGAAGGCCTCGTGCTGCAAAGTGTTTGGATTTGTGGATTCAGGTTTCAGGGTTCATGATTTGGATGATTTGTTGAGTCAGTACATCAGGGAGCAAGGAGAGGCAATGCTAGGAAGATACCCTGGGCTTGTCGGTTGAACCGTTGAACCAAAGCCCAGACAGCGACGGGATCTAACAATCAGATCCATGAGGGTTGTACACAGCAACCAGTAAAAGGGGATCTTGGATACTGTCCCCACCCATTAACACTTGGAGAGCTGTTGTCATACAATCATATATAGCCCTTAATATGACCCCTCGTATAGACTGTTAATGGGTGGGGGCAGGACCTAAAGGGGATCTAGTTTTGCAACCCGCCTAGGGGCCTCGAAAGCCAGAAAGGCCCTAAACCCGAAACCCCGAAACCCAAAACCCCTAAACCCACAACCCCTAAACCCAAAGCCCCTAGAGCTTAAACCCTAAAGCAGAGTGTTGTAAGGCTGCGGGTGGGTGTAGCGAGTAGTGTAGAACTTCTGGGCTGCTGTTAAGTAATTCAATTTAAGTTACTATATTGGGGAAACCCTATTATTTACTATATATATACCCATTATGGTAACTTAATTTAAGTTCCTTAACAACAACCCAGGTAGTGTAGAACTTAGGGTGTTGAGCTTCAAGGCTCGGGATGCAGAAAGGTGACAGCAACAATTGCGTACACAAATCTGGGTTGCTGTTAAGGAACTTAAATTAAGTTACCACAATGGGTTTAGGGTGTAGGGTTACCATAATGGGTATATATAGTAAATAATAGGGTTTCCACAATATAGTAACTTAAATTAAGTTCCTTAACAGCAACCCAGCAAAAGCCCATGCTGGGAATGTGCGACCCCTGTACTAAAACAGCAGCTTCTTCTTCAGGCTTGAATCATGAGGAAGCTTCTGAGACCGGACCTTCCCCAAATGAGCTATAGTCTAAACTCCTTAAAGGGGGGTTACATAGGGGATTATATAGGGGACTACTATAGGGGTTACTAAGGGGGATACTAGGAGTTTAGACAATGGCTCAAATGGTGTTCAAAATAGAACACAGCAATAAAGTAGCGTCGCTTCAGTCTAGAGGGTTTCATGGAAAATCCCGTGTTTGTGGGGTACTGTTGTCGCAAGCGATTCCTTTTGTAAGACCTTCGCGAGCACGATGCCAACTTTGGGAGACTTCCCCATGCAAACTTGTCGAATTCATAACCCCTAAACCCCTAAACCCTAAACCCCTAAACCCTGAACCCCTAAACCCTAAACCCTAAGGTCCTTTCTGGGTGTCCTGCAATGGGTGTGTAGGTTTTTGGTTTTGGAAAAGACCCACCCACCTTGAACCCGAGGCCTCAAACCTTACTACTTCCACCATAACTGGAAGCCTTCGACACTGCATCCAAAGCCAAAAACTTAACCCTTACACTCAAGCTAACCCGTCCATTATGCTTAGGAGGTAGCTCTATAGTGTTCTTCATCCCCATATACCGCTAAGGGTCCATACAACTCTGCTAAAACGTCCCAATGTATTTACCAAAAACCCGAGTAAACCTCTATTAAGAAATTTGCCTGAATTCATACTTAAAATGCTCTGTGTGATTTAAGGTATGCACCTTGATTAAGCGGTTTTGGGCTACCTTGGTTGCCAGCTAATTACTATTTACCCTTGACTCTAGCCACCCGAACTTGGCTATCCAAGTACAGGTGTGTTGAAACCAACACCAAACCTAGGAACCTCAGACCTGCTACACCCTAAGCCCGGAAGCCCTAAACCCTACTCAAACCGTAGCCCTAAGCCATAGCTACCCAGGAAGCCCAGTACGAATCATTAAGGAATTATGCCAAGCATCAATACTTAAATGCTGCACCCTAGAACCCCAACACTGAATCGCAAGAGCCCCCAAGTTCAGGTTTGGGATTTAGGGAGCAGGGCTCGCCAATATAGACCCCAACCTATTATGACCCCTTTTTTGGAACTTCCCAAATCAATGTCCTCAATGTTTTTGAAATTCGAGACCCTCAGTATCCCCATGTAACCCTATAACCACTACAGAACCCAGGTCCTTTTAAGTGGACTCGCCGCATTTGGGCAAACCTACCAAAACCCCAAAACTTACATCTCTAACCCAAGTATTTTGCAGCCACTCAGGGAACCCAACGCAATTCAACTAAGGAAAGACCTCAAATCATTTTAGGGTTTGGGTTTTTTCACGGTTTAGGGTTTAGAGTTTAGGGATCGTATTATCAATCAGGGTATACACCCCCCACACCCTACACCCTAATCTTATTATCAATTAGGTAAATTCCTTAATTAAGGGGTAGTGGGC
>CAJNIZ010015614.1:51564-70067 GCA_905231905.1 Symbiodinium pilosum
TTTTGAGGTCTGCGTGGGGTACCCTATCTTATACTTATAGAAAAAATGGCATATATTCAAGCCCCTACATCAGAACCCTAAACCCTAAACCCCAAACCCTAAACCCTAAACCCATAAACTCTAAACCCCTAAACCCCAAACTCTATGCCCCCAAAATCCACAGATCCGCGCGAGGCGAGAAGAGACGAGGGCGGCAGCTGAAGCAGAAAAGGCCGAATGGAAGTTTACATTTTTTCCCTAAGGATCCAAGGACCCAAATAATGGGGTCTTAGGGCCCAAATACCATTAACATTTATGGTATTTGGGCCCTAAAACCCTATTATTTGGGTCCTTGCACCCTTAGGGTTTGTGTTGCTGCTAAGGAACTTAACCTGGTTTAGGGATTTAGGGCTTAAGGTTCAGGCTTTGATGTTGACGATTTAGGCATTACGGTTTAGTGGTTTTAGGGTTTAGGGGGTTAAGGGCTTAACTCTAGGTACCCCAGTAGTACCCTTTTAAGTACAGTACAGTACAGTACAGTACTATGCGGATCCTAAGTAGTGCAAGGTTTCCGGTATTCCTGCACCCTAAACCCTGTAGTTGCAGGTCTCAGCCTCTTGGCGTAGGCGATTTAAAGTCTAGGGCCAGTGGGAACCCAATAGTAGGTGAATGGAAAATCGTGGGTTTCCTTACTACCCCCCCCACAGGATTCCCCCCCCAATTTTTTTAGATGAAGGAGCAACCTAGGGATGGTAGTAGAAGGAGGGGTGGTAGGGAAACACCCTCAACCCTAAACCCTAAACCCTAACTAAACCCGAGATCACTCAAGGCCTAAGTCCTAAGCCCTGGAGCCTAAGCACGAAGCCCGAAACCCCAGTATAGGGAATTCCATGAACCATGTTGATGGCAGGAAAGGCTGTGAGAGTTTGTTGCAACATTACGTGATTTGATTTTCTGAGTTCCATAGTCCAAGCAAAGTTCAAGAACCTGTGGGAATCTCAAGATTCTGGCAGCCTGCATTGCCTGTACGGAGTTCCGCGGAAGAAACACGTGAACAAAGTGTCATCACAGTTTCAATCAGAGTGTCTCTTTGAGATTCCAGAAAGTATGGTGAAAGCATGAACCTCCTCCTAGGTTACAGGTGGTCCAAAGAGACCCCTGTTTCTTTGAAACTCCCGACGGTGCAGGGTCTCTCAGAATAGTGATAGTGGTACCTTGAGGGGCCAACGGGGTACTGTAGATAGGGATGAGAAGAGGATGGAAACGCTCAATCTATGTATATAGTATTTATGTACGTGTATATGTGTGTACATATATACATACACGGCTTGTCTTGAGAAACTACCGCAAATATTTTCCGTTGGCCTCACATGTCAGGCTTCTATAGAAGGATTTGCATTGTAGAGCTGAAGTTTGTTTGGGGTTTACGATTAAGGGTTCTGGGGTTTAGGGTTTGGTTTTTGTTGGTTGTAATGTTTGACGGGCTGCTTGCCACACCTACACCTCATAAAAACCAATCTATATCGTCATTTTGTCCTAAACCTCAACCCCAAAACCCCAAACCCAAATCCTATATGCACCCCAACCCCCCAACCTCATTCCTAAACCTAACCCTTAGGCCCAAACCCTAATCCCAATCCTTACCGTCATCTTGCAGAAGCTCCCACAAAGGAGCCCCAAACCTTCCATGGCCCCCGTGAGGCGAACATTGAGAATGAGACCAAGAAAAGGAAGACTCCTGGCCACAACTACATCCCTGCAGTGGAATTAGGTTTAGGGTTTAGGCTTTAGGTTAGTGGGGCTTCCTGGCCACAATAAACCCTAAACCCTGGACCCTAAACCCTGAACCCTAAGCCCTAAACCCTAAACCCAAAACCTTTCAAAAAGGTTGGCGACAAAGAATCCTGCGTGGCTCTAGCTCTGAGTACCACCTTGAGAAGTATGTATGGTACCCTAGGGATCCAAATAGCCCAATGTAGGTAATATTTACAGACTGTAGGGCCCAATGTAAGCAGTATTTGTATACTTGGATCCCTTGGGGTAGGTCCAAGTATGGTAGGTCATGCAGGCTTTTGGTATCTACAGTACGTCCCTTTCAATGGATAGATCGATGGGGATATGCAGGGGTTCGGAGTGATACCCTAGACCCTGGACCCTAAGCCCGAAACCCTAAACCCAGAGCCCTAAACCCTGAACCCTAAACCCTGAACCCTCAACCCTAAACCTTAAACCCCGAACCCTGAACTCTAAACCCTAATGTGAGCATTCTGGCAACCCACAGCCCCAAACTCGTGCTTGAGGACTCGAGTCTAAACATCTACGAGATCTGCAGGGTTCTACATTGGCGGGGGATAAAGGGGCTGCCCAAATCCTATTAGCCATGGTGTTGATGTTCTTTTGCCGTTTTGGGGCTTGGGGGGTGTGGGGGGGCTTAGGGCGTCTGGTGGTGTAGGGAGTGCTTAAAGAATCTGTTTAGGGTTTAGGGTTTAAGTTGTTGAAGGTTCAGCTGTTCAGCTTGTCACAGCGTCTGCAGCATGCAAACGTGAAACCGTTTCCTGATGGTTCCTCCTCAACCCAGAACCCTTAAACCCTAATCCCACTGGGTAGAGGAGAGAGACGCATTAGCCCCGGGCGGAGACGGAACTGCACATGTTCCATAGCCCACTTGAGCCATAGTCTCAACTCCAAGTATCCCCCTTAACAACTCCTATGAATGTCCCCTACATGGAATCCCGTACCTAACATTCTGTTTATGCGACTTACAAGTGCACTTGTGACAAGTTGATCACCAATTTTTTCTGCTGAAGCAATTGACCGCGCCATTGAATCTATGCCACCACTTGAGACATTGATGTCCAAACACCGCTCTGAGACAGAGATTGATGATTTGATTGAACGGATTTCTTTTCGACCTGATGCAGTCGAACAATGCCGAGAGTACCGCGTGAAATTGGAGAGCGTCTTCAAGACAGGCAAGCCTCCACGTGGTATCGTCGACGAGGGCGTTCACTAGAGTCGCCACCAACGCGCTCTTCGGATACATCATTGATTTCGTTTTGTTCGGGGAACACATGCGAAGATGTCTCTTAGGTCCCGTGCAGCCATGTCGGGCTGTCTGGCATTCCTGAAAGGGTTCTCGTCAGAGTTGCCCCTGGGCGGCTGGAGGAACACAGTGATGTTGCAGAACCTTCGGTCAAGAAACCCAGTTCGCAGAATCTGGTTCGGACCGGATACCCGATGCTGTGGGCATTGAGGTCGACCAAGCCGGGATGGAACTGCACGAGCGATGCAGCCGATAAAAGTGCAACGAGGGCTTGCTTGCACTGTGGATTTGCTTTTGCCTGCGCCCCTCTTGCTGGCTAAGATGGCGGTTTAGGGTTTAGGGTGCCTGAGATGTAGACTCCAGCTTCAACTTCTAGATTTCAGACTAACTGAGTCTGGACCCTGTATATCCTACCTTATGTTGGAAGGGCCCCACGCAGAAGCAGACCCTAAACCCTGAACCCTAAACCCTAAACCTGAACCCTAAACTGGCAGCCCTGAATCGTAAAACCCATAAACCCTAAACCCTAGATCCCCTTAGCCTTATTGGGAGGAGCTGTGCCAGTAAATTCGTAAGCCTCAAATTTCCTAGCTGGAATACCTAATACTACTTTACTACTATACTACTATGATACTATACTACTATTATACAGATTTCCTACTATGCTGTTATCCTCCTATTAAACTGTTATATCGTCAGTCTCAACTTTCCTAAGCACTCTGAACTCATGGGCCGTCCGCTTCCCTTTAGATTTCAGCCGGACTTCTGTCGGGGGTACAGAAGCTAATAGGGTTTAGGGCTTAGGGTTTAAGGTTAGGGATTTAGGCACGCAGAGAAGGGAATTTCTACAAGTACCTTTCCGAAGAAGGAGGATTAAGGCCCCTAAGCCCTTTATGTCTCAAACCCTGAACACCTAAACCTCCCAACGCCACGCCCCAAACCCTAAGTAAACCCCAATACATCCCCTATATAGCCTTCAAAAGGAGCAGGTTTCTACGTTTTGCTGGCCCAGGCAGATTGCCAACATCTCGGAGAAATACTCCTCTGCCAGCCTTGCAGAAGACTTGGAGGAGGAGTTCAAACGACAAACAGCCGGGCTCCTGGTTTCCCTGTAAAGTTTAGAGTGCATGCTTCAGAGTTGAGGGTTTAGGGCGTAGGGTTTAAGGCTTAGAGTTTAGGGCTAAGGATTTAGGGCTTAGGGTCTAGGTTGGGCTTAGGGTTTAGGGTTTACGAGCTTCGTGGGACTGAGGAAGTGGTCAGGACTGGTTTACACGTCCACTTATGATCCCCCTAGTTGTCCGATATGGGATAACCTAGTGATAGGGAGGGTTACCAGCCGCCAGGTAGGGGTTTGTAACAAGTAGGGGATCAAGCGGAGTGACAAAGAACATGTCAACCCTAAAGCTTAAACCCAAAGCTTAAACCCTCAAGACCCAAGAAACTTACCATTGCTTGGGGTTCTTTCTTAATCTCAAAACTTCAGACTCCCAAAACCAAAATGACCCTCAAACCCGAAGTAGTGTTAACAAACCCACAACTCTAAGACCCTAGACAAATTGTTTGTCGCATAGGCTTAGGCTTGAAATTTAGGTCAAGGACTTTTAAGCTTGTACCCTTATTGTTTGTAACCCTAGGTTTTGGGTCCCAAATACCCTTGTTAAGGGCCATATTCCAGGGTTTAGGGGCCCAAAACCCAAGGGTACAAACCCTAAGGGTACAAAGGACAAAGACCTTTGGTTTGTACCCTTAATGCTCACTAAGGGCCATAGTCAAGGGTTTAGGGACCCACCACCCAAGGGGTACAAAAACTCCCTGAACCCTAAACCCTAAACCCTAGTACTTCACACGCCTGGGCTCCTGGTTTCCTAGGTATGTGCTTAAGGGCCCGCGCTTAACTTAAGGTTTTAGGGTTTAGGGTTTGTAGGATTTAAGGGCTTGTGATCTGGGGTAAAGTGTTTAGGGTTTGTAGGGTTTAGGACTTAGGGTTGAAGGTTAAATGGTTTAAGGGTTTAGGGTTAAGGGTGTAGGGTTTAAGGGTTTTAGGTTTTAGGGTTTCAGGTTCAGGGCTTAGGGTTCGGAGTTGAAGGGTTTAGGCTTTAAGGGTTTAGGGTACAGGGCCAAATTGTCTGAGGCTGTCTGTTAAAGTTTTAGGGACTAGGGATAAGATTTTAAGGTTTGGGTTTTTGGAAATTAGGGTGACGGTCCTTGACCCTAGAGTTAAGGTGTTGGAGCTTAGAGTTTAGGATATTTCGCCAGATAACGCCTCTGCCTCTACAATGCCTTATAAGGACACCCTACATCCCGGTATGGTGCCGACGTATCCTAGGGTCCCCAATGGACTTGGATACTGCCCCCCACGCAGTGACAGTTGGATAACCTGATACTATTTCAATATGAAGCTCTTGATATCACCCCTATTCTGGGTAAGCCCCTGAAATATTTAGTATTTTCCCTAATGGCTTGAATAAGGGACCCTATATACTAGTATTTTAAGCGGGCTTCAGGGGCCAACCCAGCATTATAGACTGTTAGTGGGTGGGGCAGTACCCAACCTGGGCCCCTGTTTTGACCAACCTCCCGTGCGGTGTTTGCCAAAAAATGTTCGCCTTCACTTCTTGGACCACAGATCTCTTTCTTTAAGCAATTACCCCGATGGATGCCTTTTCTGTGCGGCTCAAAGCCCATACATGATTCCTACTTTGGGCCCTTACAAGTTAAGTTGTTTCTTTACGTTTAAGTAAGTTTGAAGGGTTGAAGGATGTTTATAGTATTACTTTTTTGGTCTTTATATGATGTATTTACTAACGTGAAGTCGGTAGATGCCACGCAGCTTTTAGCTGCCTGGAAGGGTTTTGGACGGCGGACAGGGATTAATACAGGCTGATATGGGTGGTTGTCAAAATGATGGTCCCTTTTTGGATCCCTCTTATATTACGGCACCTAATATTTAGGGTACCCAAAAAGGGATCATAATCTTGACATCCACCCATATAGATAGGGTACAGAGGTCAGTTTTCTCAAGTTCATATGTCCTCTTCCACCGTCACTTCGCGGGGTTGGATGCATTCGCCTCGGTGGGTATATTGGGGAAGCTACTTGCAAGACAAAGCCTAAACCCCAAAGCCTAGACACTAAGGCCTAAACCCTAAACCCAAAGCCTTAAACCCTGAACCCTTAAACCCTACACCCTTAACCCTAAACCCAAAGAACTAACCCTTAAGAATGTCTTTCACTTCATGAGGACTACCCGTGCCTTGGTACTGTTTGATAAATGCTGGTTCATTGCCCCTAGACCGTTCCAAGCCCTAAACCCTCAACCCTAAACCCTACACCCTTATCTCTAAACCCGACATCCTAAACCTGGAAACCCTAAACCCCTAAACCTTAAATCCTAAACCTTCAAGCCCAAAAAGCCCTAAACCTTCAAATCCTAAACCTACCCCAAGCCCCTAAATCCTAAACTCTAAACGGCCCTGGACCTTAAACCCATAAACCTTAAATCCTAAACTCTAAAACGGCCCTAGACCCTCAAGCCTCAGAGGTTGGACTGGTCTCGGCTGCAGACTTCAAAGCAAAGCCCTGGGCCTCAGCTCATGCAGGGCGCTTCTTTAGGGTAACGATTTTGAGGTTTAGGGGTTTAGGGTTTAGGGGTTTGGGGGTTTTAGGGGTTTCAGGGTTTAGGGTGTAGGGGTTTGGTGTTTAGGGTTTCGGGTTTAGGGAGGGAGTGTCAGGGCTAGTGCTAGGATTCTCGGGTTGGGGCTCAATTAGGGTGTAGGATTTGGGGTTGGAGGTTGAAGATTTCGGGTGTAAGGTTTAGGATTGCAAATGAAGATGGCTAAGGAGACCTTTAAAACTGGCCTTACCTAAGAGGTGTATCATATGCGGTTTGAAGCAATTCAGCGCAGTTTGAGGGTCTCAAGAGATCTACACCCTAAGCCCTAAACCCGAATCCCGAAACCCTAACGCCCGAAACCGTAAACCGCAAGCCCGAAACCCCAAACCCTAAACCCTAAGCCCTGCAACTTCCAGCTCAAAGGGATGTATCACCAAACCCCGAGAAGTGAGAAGGGTCAGGATCAGTAGCGATTCGTTTGCATTCTGGCTTCTTTAAGAAAATTGGGTTTTACATGGTTTTAGGCTTTAGGGGTCTAGGATTTAAGGTGAAGGGCGTAAGGCTTAGGGTTTTTTAGAAACCGTATTGTAGCTACCTCGGCTCCTATACACTACAATCCCTAAACCAACCCCTGCATTAACCCAGGTTCAGTGTTATGTTCAATGCTCTTTTCCATGTAGCTCTCCATGATCTACGCCCCTAAATCCATAAAACAGAACCCTAAACCCTAAACTATAAAGCCGCCTAAACCCCTCAATCCTCAACCCGTGGACAGGTACCGACCCAATCCAGTGCCTCCGCGCAGGTTTAAAAAACCTTCTGCTTTTCAAAAAAGACCCTCAACGCGTACATCCTGAACCCCACAGCCTAAACTCCAAACTCACCATGCCCACAAAGCCCTAGCCCTAAAGCCTAAGCCCTGGACAATGCAAAATTCCAATCCCAAACCCTGAACCAACAAAAAGTAGCGCCCCATCACTTCACGAGCTTCCAGGCGGCAAGCCATTGATGACATGATCCGTGAGACTCAGCAGGCGGAGAAGGAGCTTCCGCCTGCCAGGGCCTTTAGGGTTAAGGGTTTAGGGTTTTAGGGTTTAGGGTTCAGGGTTTAGGGTTTAGGTACCATTGGGGTAATTTTGGGGTTATATTGGGGTTATATAGGGATAATGGAAAAGAGCATGGAAACTACTACTTAGGGTTTTGGTAGGGTCTTTGCTGGGTTGCTGTTCAGGAGCTTTAAGGTTTAGGATTTGGGGTTTAGGATTTAGGGTTTTAGGGCTTTGTATATTATGTTACACCCCCTATAATGGAGAATCAGCTGGAAAAGAAAATGGAAGTGAGATGGAAACTGGGGGAATGTAGGGATTTAAGGAGCTCAAACTAAATTACTATATTGGGAAACTCTCTGACTTACTATACATGCCCATTAGAGTGACTTAAATACAGTTCCTTAACAGCCACCCAGATTGTTTGTGCGGTTTGGGGCTTTGCGTTTAGGGAAGGAGGATGGAGGTTTAGGGTTTAGGGAATGAGTATTGGGGGTTCAGGCTTTAGGGTGTTTGAGGTATGAGGATTGGGGTTTATATGACTTGAGGTCTATAGGAAGGTTTGAACCTTAAACCTCTGTTCCGGCAGCGCTTTGCGTTCTTAAAGTCCCAGGCAGCGCAGCAACTTGGTTATGGTTTCTCCTAACCCCCCCCCACTACACCCCACTAGGTTCCCAGACACTACAAGTTACTTAATAAAGGAACATTAAGTGTGTTTTGAGGCTGAGTAGGGTCGATTAAAGGGGAGCCTAGGAGGACTGGTTGGGACAACGCCTTTGGGGGCCCTTATCCTAATCCGTAAGCCCTACATCCTAAATCCTAAGCCCATCTTAGGGGACCCAGGCCCTAGGTGGAACATTTGCTCCGTCAACTGCCTCGCTGATCTGCTTCTCAGGTTCTCGGCAGGAAATGAGATGACGTCATTCCCTGTTCACCCTAAACCCTACCTAGACCCTAAACCCCAGACCCTATACCCTAAACAAACCTACACCGTACACGTTTATCTTTGCGCCCTGAAGTTGCAACATAAATACTATAGGTGTTTCGAATTTTCTTTTCCATTATCCGCCTACATAACCCCAATATACTTTAGCAGTTTCCTTTTCTTCTGCGATATGCCTGATATAACCCCAACATACTATAGTAGTTTCCAGCTTCTGTTCCAGTATCCCCTATATGGAAAAGACTTCAGGGCTTGGTCTTTGACTGGGACCCTTTCAGATGTTGCACAGTGATGAGTTCTGGATGGGATGCAGTTGTACTCGTATAGACGCAAAAGATGGTCATTGCAGTTTCCAGGAGAAGAAGAACTTGCGCATCAAGCGCACAGTGAAGGCTGCGCAGCTATCCTTTGAGGCCAGGATCTATCTTACTGGGGCTTCAGGTTTGACCCCTAGGCCCGAGGGCTTAGCTTAGTAGGGAATAAGGGAGTATATGATTGAATTGGAATTCTACTCCCTCATTCCCCACAGAGAACCAGTAAGTTACGGACTAGGGTAAGGATTAGGCTATAGGGGTTAGGGATTAAGTTATGGGGATTTGGGTTTAGGGAGGAGCTGTCGTGTTTAGGGTTTCGGGATTAAGGATCGGGATTGGGGCTTAGCATGTCGGGTTCAGGGTTTAAGGATTAATGCTTTGGGGCTAAGGTGTAGGTATTCTAGACTAGAGGTAAAGGACTAAAGTTTAGGGCTTGGGGATCAGATTCAGGGTTTAAAGTTACGGGCTTATAAAGGTTTGGTGATTGGGATTCAGGCTTTTGGGATAGCTACGACTTGTCGGCCTAGGGGCTATTCTCCTCTCTAAGCCCCAAACCCTAATCCCTAAACTCAGACCCTGAAGCCTAAGCCCTAATCTCTAAACCCTAAAGCCCAAGCCCTTAACCTTAACTCCTAAGCCCTAAGCCCTTAACCCTAATCCCGAAACGACTAACCCTAAGACCTAAGCCGCGTCGGGAACTTTTCATCTCAAGAACTTTACCATGCTGGGTTGTAAAGTGAAAGGAACACCAGCAGGCAAAGCGTATGCCGGGGCTTAGGGTCGAGGCTTTGGGTTCAAGACTTTAGGGTGTAGGGGCTTAGGGTTTAGGGAAGTTTGGGTTTAGGTTTTAGAGGGTCAGGGTTTAGAGGCTTAGTGTGTAAGGTTCAGGGTTTTGGGATTTAGGGTCTCGGAGTTCAGGGTGTTTGGGCTTAGGGCCTCCAAAGCTCTAGTGTCAAGAGCTCACCCAGTGGTGGAAGAGGCAGCTCCAAGCCAGCACCTGCACACGAAAATTGCACATGCTATGGTCCCCCTTAAGTAGATAGAATCTTCCCACGTGCCCACGGTTTCACCAAGCTGCCAAGTATGGCAAGAAACTATGGCAAGCAAAAAAAGTAGATAGAATATGGAATTTCCAAAATCATACCATGATCCCTATGTACCCCATGTTCTTCCTACTCAAGGGGGACTATGGATAAAGTTTGTTTGCAGTACCTTGGGGGGTTGAAAGTCTACAAGCAATACCTACATAGAACCATGAGCTGAGGTCCCAGAAGTCTCATTACAGACCTTAAGCCCTAAACCCTAAAACTTAGACCCTAAACCCTAAACTTGAAATCTGAAACTCCATATCCCCATTTGAAGGGGCTTCTTTGAAGGGACCCGAAATCCAATTAACCTTTGAACGGTAAGGGTATTTGCAAGAGTAAGCCAGAAGATACACAACCATTAAGGAATTGGGACCCATAATTCCTTCTATAGTATGGTATGTTGCGGCCTAATTCTCTAATAGTTGTATATATGGACCCTCTGGGAAATTTAACTGTAACAAAAAGCGTAAACGAAATGGTAGGTGTAGTGGAAATAGTTCTGGTGATGGCACATGACTCTAAATCCTATAAACCCTAAACTTAAAGCAGAAATGGTGATGCCCTGAATCCTTAAGCTCCGCACCCTACTCCGTAAGAACGTCTAATCCCGTGGTTTCGGGCTTAGGGCACAGTGGAAACACTGAGGCAGATGATATCGCTGGAAGTGATGACGACGAAGAGGAGGAAGATCTCGGCATTGCTTTCAAGGGAATATAGGGTTTATTGAGCTATAGTCTAAACTCCTAGTATCCTCTCTTATTAACCCCTATAATACTCCCCTATAGAATGCCCTGTAGAACCCCTTTTAGTGAGTTTAGACTATAGCTCCTATTGTAGCGAGCCGTCAAAGTGAATGGCCTTTGGTTGTCAAACTTAAGGTCCTTTCGGTGTCTTCATCCGGAATATGCTTTCATCTCACATCGGGCCATAGTTTAGGGTTTAAGGTTGCGGTCTAAGGGTTTAAGGTACAACTCTTGGTGTACACGATATGGAACGGGCTTTAGGGTTTAGGGGTGGTTCTGGTAATTGCTCGGGCCGGGGTGCTGTGACCCTTGTGGCATGTTGAGGGTCGTCACATAGGGGGCATCAAGTGGCTATGTGTGGAGTAGGAAATCTAGTCGAAGTAGGAGCTTAAGTCCTAATTGCTGAAGCTGTCGTTTGCTTGTATGGTTGTAAGGCGTGGTTCATCGAGGCCCCGGAATGCGGTTTAGGGTTTAGGGTGGGGGAGTGTGTTTTGGGATGCCATTTCAATCTGTCAGAGGCATGACTTTCCTCCCCAAACCCTAAACCTTACACCCTAAACCCTACACCCTAAACCCTACACCCTAAACCCTAAACCCTACACCCTAAACCCTATACCCTAAACCCTGTACCCTGATTCATTCCTAAGCTCGAAACCTTAAACCGCACCATTCCGACGGCGCCTGCTCCTTGCGAGCTACGGGCAATGCTGTCCCAGAGGGTCCATATATACAACTTTAGGGAATTAGGCCCCTAAAATACCATACTATAGAAGGAATTATGGGGCCAAATTCCCTAATGGTTGTGTATCTGGACCCTCTGGGTGCGGAAGAATGAAACCCATCCCGAAGCCTGGAACCCTGAACTTTAGGGTTTAGGGTTTTACGGTTTAGGGTTTAGGGTTTTAGGGTTTAGGATTTAGGGTTTTAGGGTTTAGGGTTTAGGGTTAAAGTCCTTCAGGTTCAGTGCAGGGTTTATAAGTACGAAGGTGTAGCATCTAGGGGCCTCCAACTCCTGTTGGTTTGCACGCAGTTTTCGTAGTATTTGCAGGTTAACAGCTGTAAAACTGTTAGCGGCTATTAAAGGGGATACTAAGAGTTTAGACTACATAACCTAAACCCTTAGGGGTTATTAAGCGGGATACTAGGAGTTCAAACTGCGGAACCCTAACGCCTAAACCCTAAACTCTTGGGGTTCTTAGGGGTATACTAGGAGTTTAGACTATAGCTCGCATTATGCGGTTTGCCCTTCTGATTTGGAGCACTGCAAGCTCTAGCTTCAGAACCCTTTAATGGCCCGAACCCTAAACCTGAAACCCTAATTAAACCCTACACGATTGCCAACCTACAAGCCCTCCAACCTACCGTCTTATGAGTTATACTGTAGGTGGGCCCCCACAGTGCAATAGTGACTATAAGGAACTACGTTATTTTATTGGGTTCCTCTTATATTCCATAAATACTACGATTTAACGCTGGGGTGTCCTCCTAATTTAGACTTTCTATTTCATGGGTAGTTACCATTACACTGCAGGTCGTTGGGGTTACGGGGAGCCGAATACCTAAAACCCTAGACCCCAAATCCTAGACCTTCTACAGATACTTAGGATCCTCTGGGTAAACCCTGAAGCCCTATTTGCCATCCTAAACCCTAAACCCTAAACCGTCAGCGGCTCTAGACTCGCTTCCGCAGTTTGATGCAAGACCTTGCAAGATAATGTACGGGCCTACACGAGGAGTTCCCTAAACTCAATGCAAAAAAGGGTCCCTATAGCGGGTTCCTAATATACCACGGGTCCCCATAAACAGTTCTGCGTTCCGGGACTGTAATTTAGGCCGAGTCACATATTCTGATCAGAAGAAGGTTTTTGGGGCTCATACCCCTGAGCCCTGAACCCTAAACCACGTGGCTGGACGACGGGAGTTTTTGCAAATTAGGGGGGTCCCTTTTCGGGGAACCTAGAATCAGGGCTATAGTTGAGCGAAATTAAAATATTGGTAACTATTCGCGCTTCTAAGTACGTACATTCCAGAGGTAAACCTAGGGATCCAAAGTATATAACTTAGCGCTTATTTTGGGCCGTAAAGTCTATATATGACACCTACTTTGGCCCAGCTAGATCCTTAAGCCTTAAATCCCAAACCCGAAACGCTTAACCCTAATCCCTGTAAACCTTAAACCCTAAACCCTAAGCCCTACTCCCTAAACCCTAAACTCTGAACCCTAATCCCTATCCCTAATCCCTCAACCTTAAACCCTAAACCCTAAGCCCTACTCCCTAAACTTTAAGTCCTAAACCCTAAACTCTTAACCCCACTCCCTAAACCCTAAACCCTACGTCCTAAACCCTAAACTCTGAACCCTAACATTCTTTTGGGTTGTGAAGTCTATCAATCATCCCTACTTTGGGCTAGCTGGATCCTGAACCCTAAACCCTAAGTCCCTTCCTGAAGCCTTGCTTCAGACCTACCATGCCAGGAGAAGTCGGACAGCGATGATGACCTCAAGATCCGGAAGAAGAGGCACAAAAATCCTGGTTTAGGGTGTTAGGGGTTTAGGGGTTGAGGGGTTGAGGGGTTTAGGGTTCGGGGGTTGAGGGTTGAGGGGTTTAGGGGTTTAGGGTTGAGGGGTTTAGGGGTTTAGGGTTTAGGGTTTAGGGTTGAGAGTTTAGGGTTGAGGGCTTTGGCGTTCCTGGGTCATTGTTATCTCTTTTCAAGGATCGTTTATTGGCAGGACCCTCCTTGTACCCTTGCATAGGGGTATATAGTCGTTCCACTTAGGGAATATAAAGGATAGATGGATGGTCTAGGTATATAACACCAGGAGCAGTTGGCCATTTTCTTGTTCATATGGTCCCATCAGGAATTGGAAGGTTCATGTCATGCAGTTGCCAGTTGCATGTCGAGAAAGGAGGGGAAAGAAGTGGCACTGCAAGTTGAAGTTACTGCCCGGCCGTGCAGTCCTGTTTTGTAAGCAGCTTATATATATCAACATTTCAAAAGACTCCCTCCAAAAGTGGTCCCTATGATTGGGGTTATACGTAGTATATCTAGAGGTTTATGGGGAGAGCCTATGTTTGTAAATGTTCTGTAGATGCTTCTATCTAAGCCCTAAGCCTTAATTTTCGGAAGCACACATTCGTGTTGTTGCCTTCCGCACTGCCAGCAGGTTTGGCAAGAACCCGAATGCCAAGACAGACTTCTTGTGCCCACAGCGGCTGGTTCAGGGTTTCATTAGGGTTTACAGGGGTAGGTTCGAAAATTAGCTTGAGCGTTTTTGTTTTTTTACCTTGCCTCCCTAAGGCTGTACAAATGAAATGTGATAGCGCCCAAAGCCTACCCTAGAGCGGCCGAACCTTTGCTTTCTGGGTTTACGGCGTCATACTTCGACGAAGGCAGGACCCAATATTGGAGAATCAAATGGAAAAGGAAGCGGAAAATAACATGGAAGCAGAAGGGTTTCTGGGTTGTACATCTAGGGTCCTTGGGTCTAGGGTTAAGGGTTTAGGGGGCTACGGTTAAGGGTGTCAAGTTTAGGGTTCAAGTTTTGTTTTTTGGGCCCTGTTCTTTTGTTGGATCCCCACGGGACTACATTGGTCCATGTCAGGTCTATATTGGGATCAGAATAGGAAACCTTTATACGGGTGACCTAGACGCTATACCCTACCTGCAGCAACTGAAGCCACAAGAAAAGCTAAAGATACCAATTTTCTCCCCCTATTTAAAACACACCCTCCCCTGTATGGTACACACATTTATATACACATAATATGTGTGTGTATATTTTGTGGGGGAATACTTGATGTTCGGGTGGGGATTTTCCGGGGAAGGGATTTTTAGTTAGGTACGAAGCCCTTTATTATGGGCGCAGTAGTTAATGTAGGTACCCATTTGTTCATGATACCGTAGGTGGACCCCTCACCCTCCAATAGTAACTATAAGGGACACTGGTGATCATACTAGAGTCCTCTTACATTCCTCGTATACCACTATGACTGGGGGTCTAGGCATAGGGCCCGTAAACCCTAAACCCTAACCCAGTTAAATCATGGCTCCTCCATCGCTGCATCGCGTAGGGGTTCCGCAATTCGGCTTTCCGCAAGCCGATAGCGCCTCAGAGTTTCAACGCTAACTCCAAAGCCCCAAACCCAAAACCCTAAACCCTATAAGCCTTAAGCCCAAAACCCCAAACTCTAAGTCCTAATCCTGAAACCTCATGTGTGCAGGGTTCAGGGTTTGGTGTGTAGGGTTGTAAGTTTTGAGGCTATTTCCCTTTATGTGGGATTGGGGGGGTTCATTCAAACGGAGATAGGCATCGAAAACCCAATCAGGATCAAAAGACAAATACGAATCAACTAAGAACCCATAAGGATCAACGAGTTGCATGCTGGTAGGGATGGCGGAATGAAATATGCTGATTGTTATATACACGCACGCAATTTAGGACTAAGGGACGAAGGGTTCAGCGCTTGTAGGGGGTCGGAGAACGGAATACACTAGCAGAGGGTATCAACTTGGGATTATAAAGGGTTTAGTCCAGGGATACATCCATCCATCCATCCCCTACTTAGGCTAAACCCTGAGTGCTGAATTCTATACCCGGAGCTCTCAAGCTTAAGTCAACTTGCTGTTGTGAAAAGAGAGGTGGGTTTTAGGGGGGTAAGACATATGCCTCCATCCCTGAACAGATACGTTTATGAGCGCATGTGTTCTGGATTCCTTCCTTCCCCTGACTGACCACCAGCAGGTCAACCTAAATCCAATGCACCGGAGTAAGAATGTTGTATTCTAGATATATGTATGATATACAGGGACTGAACGGTAACCGGTACTATGCTTCTAGAGGTCTTGTATAAATATACTATAGGTTGCCTCTGCGTGGACCTGGTGCCATGATCAAGCTATGCCAGTGATGCCAAAGCCGGCGACTGTCGAGATTCTGCCTCAAGCGGCGTGGAACCAGTTCGACCCGGGCCTCCGGCGGGAGAGGCAAGTCACTACCTTCGACATGGAACACTACTCTACAGCACTCGACATTCACCGACAGAGATGCAAGCTGAGCATTTCAGTCACACCGTGGCGGGCCAGCAGTGGAACGTACAAGCCCGGCGGCGCAGAGAGAGGTGCAAAGAGCAGTGCGCAGACTGCCCGCCCGTGTGAGAAGCAACAATGTTCACCGAGCCAAAAATCTCAATTAGACTTCAAAGGGATATTGGTCATTATTCCAGCCCTTACAGTTGCATGTATATACATATATGTACAGGGAGCCCGAAGGCCTAAGCCAAATTCTTGCACCTCAAACCTAGGCCCCCAATCCCTAAAGTCCAAAAGCCAAGTCAATGAGCCCGAACAAAAACCCGACTGCTAAAGCCCTAAGACCCTAAAGCCCTACCTTCGATACTCTAAAACCCTACACCCCGACCCTAACGCTAAACCCTAAACCCTGAAACCGACACTGTAAGCCTTGAACCCTATAAAGTCAAAACTCCAAACCCTAAACGCAAATTGCGCCTAGCATCAATCCTCGGAAGAGGTACGATGCAGATCGCGAAGCTGAGCTTCTGAGGAAGAAGAAAGAACTCATTGTGTCGGCCTTATGCTTCCTTTTTAGCAGGGATAGGTTTGGGGTTGTGATGTTTTAAGATTAAGGTTTAGGGTGTTGGGATTGAGGGTTTAGGGTGTAAGGTTTACGGTTTAGAGTTTATGGTTTAGGGTTGAGGAAGAAGAAGGAACTCAGGTGGCAGGCTTACGACGCCGCAGTCAAGGTTTGTGGTTTAGGGTTGAGGGACTTTGTTTAACCTTACCTCTACGGGGTACCCTATGACGATCATATGATTATCATCATGGCGCTATTCGGGTTCCTTCTGCAGCTACGTCAACTAGGGTTAGGTTTGGGCTTTCCCGTTTGGCGTTTGAAGTCCAAGAACCCAGCAATCAGTCGCCGCTCATGTTAGCAGTAGTTCTCGCATTTCGGTTTGGCACCTCCAACCCTAAACCCCTAAACCCCAAACCCTACAGCGTTTGGTAGGTACTTGGACTTCCTTGGTTGGCTTCTGACATTATTTTTCTCGCAGGCTCCGTGTACAGGAATTGATCCTAACTTACATTGGCATTTCTCAAAAGCATCCAAACGTCCCTGATATACCCTGAGAACAGAGATCCCATAATCAGTCACGAATCCCAATTCTCGTAGTTGATGAAAATCCTTTTTTGATGAGTAAGATCAAATTCTGCTATATGCTCTTCACAGAGACGTTTAATAATTTGCCCCTCCGACCTTTACATCAAAGTAGGGCTGCGGAGCCAAAACCTAAACCCGAAACCTAAACCCTCAGCCCTACCTAAACCTCAAAAGTATGTAAAATAATGGCCCTACACCCTTAACAACAGCCCAAAAGGCCATAATTCTACATACTTTAGGGGTCCAGGTAAACCCTAGGGCCCTAGGGCTTGCCGGGCCCAAGCCCGAGCAGCACCGCCAACCCGAAGCCAAGCCATCAGCCCGAACCTCAAGGCTCCAATTCGGGGTTTCCCGTAATTAGGGGTACCTGAACCCCAAAAGTATGATCGCTTACCCAAAAAAAGATAACAGACCCAAAAGGAAACTACATTGGAGCCCTTGGGTATGGCCAATACCTAATGATATAGCCTACCTGAACCCCAGAAGTATGTAGGATAACAGCCTTTTTTGGCTATGTTTAGGGGTTTGGGGCCATTATTTTACCTATTTTTGGGGTCCAGGTATAAGCCTCTTTGGTAGGGTTTATAGGGTCTAGGGTTCAGGGTTTAGGCAGGGATAGGGGTCCCTAGTGTAAGTGTTCTAGTAGGTCTGCATTGGGATGCCAGTGGGCCATTCTTCTCATAAAAACTGTCCTTGAAGGGTTTTGTTACAGGGCGAATACAACTCCAGTTACCTCTTTGGTCACTGTTTCTGTAAGGGGGAATGATATAAGGTAGTATTGGCTGATTTAGACCACACAGTACGTCATGGTTTCCCTTACTAGTGGTGGTTTTCTATAAGCCCTGCAGTCCGTTCGGGATCCCCAAAATGAGGCGGCTGTATTTTTTGGAGTTTATACCCTAAACCCCAAAGGGCAGCAAGCTTTCGGAAATTGCCGACCCAGGGAGCCTAATACTCGTGAATGAACGAAAATCTGTTAGATTTATTACCAGGACCCTCCTTGTACCCTTTCAACATGGGGATGTGGTCCCTATTAAGAGTATATAGAGGGTAGCAGCAGGGTCTAGGTAGAGGTCCTGGTATGGTTGTGTGTATCTTCACTTTACCTAAACCCTGCACCCTAAACACTAAGGTTGTGTGTATCTTTCTTATACCTCATGCGTATTGGGCTCTCCGGGTGGTTCTTTAAAGCATCCGTCGCAACGCTCAGGTGCAGTACAAGAAGGAGCAGGAGGAGGCTTGGGGGAGTTCGCAGAGGGTAGGGTTTAGGGTTCATGGGGGATTGGGGGTTCAACATTGGGAATATGATTGGTTTGGCGGTTGGAGCGTTTATGGTTAGGGGAGGGCATTGGCTTTGGCTAGTTCCGGTGGGCTTCCAGTTGTAGGTTGCTTCTGGTTCAATAAATACAAATCCTATCCCTGCACTATGAGCCTACCCGAAAACTTAGGGGTACTTGGAAATATTTTCTACTTTTTGCTTATTATATTCCTAAGGAACAGCAAAAATTATAATTGTAAACGCTAGCGCGCGGGTGGGGAAAATGTTCGGGGCCAGC
>CAJNIZ010015614.1:70167-85694 GCA_905231905.1 Symbiodinium pilosum
AGTTAATTGCCTTAGGTCCAAAATAGTGTTTAGTGTATGGCATTCGGAGCCTGAAAACCTAAGCACTTGACCAATAGTCTAAATGTATATTGGGATCTAGCCACAGAACGGTAGCTAAAACTCCTTGTATCTCGCAAAAGTGCTCTTGTCATAATCCACCGCAAATCCCAACTACGTGTACCCAAAACGTGAAACCTATATATTGTAAGCCATAGGGGTTTTCAGGCGCTTCCAGGCCGTTCCAGGGGGCTGCAGGGGTGTCCAGGGGCCTCCAGGGGGTTCCAGGTGCCTCCAGGGGCCTGCGAGGGCTCCTTGGGCCTCCAGAGCGCCAAAAAAAAACCCTCCACTTTGAACGAAAAATGCGCCCTGCCGCATTCTGCCAAAGCCCTGAACCTTGGGCGAGGCTGAAATTTCATGCGGGATGGTCAGGCTGGACTAGGCCACAGCCTCGGCGAATTTTTACTAGGGTTTCAAGTTCTCCACAGTAAACTCAAACCTAAACCCTGAACCCTAAATCCCTAGGCTTGCACAGTGAAGCATTCGTTTCCTACACCCGGTAAAGCCTAAACCCTAAAGCCGATACCCTAAACTCTATACCCTTAAAGCCTAGACTCTAAACCCTAAATCGTCGTTTTCATTTATTGTCCATAACGGCTATAGAACCCCTATATATTTACACACACCCTATTATAGTAGTTTCCATTTTCTTTTCCACGATCCCTATATAACCCATATATCCTGCTTTAAAGGATCCCATGCAAACCCTGCGCCTGTCTTGTAAGATCTTGGAAGTCTGTTGGATTTTACGCTGCGGCGATCAGTCGATGAAGCGCTGTACTTAGAATGGATGGGAACGAGCTAAAAGGCACTAAATCTGGTTGTACGGAGAAGATGGAAACTACAGGTCATGTAGGGTTTCGGGTTTAGGGTAGCTCAACATTTGGTAGTTTCCGGAAATAGGGGTACTCCAACATAGACCCCAAACTATTATAATCCTTATTAGAGGGACCTTGAAAATGGTACCCCTAATTTTGGGAAATCCCCACTTCTCAAATATGGTCATAAGTTATAAGGGCTTCTTCGGGCATGTAAGGGCCCAACATCTGAGCTTGAAAGGTCATCTGAGAAGGGTTTAGGCCTTGTCCAAATGTCATTCCAATACACGCAGAATATGAATCTCCCAAGTTCTTACATTTCTGCGAGTAATTGCAGTAGTTCAGGGCCTCTAGGTGGTGCAAGTTTTTATCTATCAACAATATGTACCATTATCAGGGTATATATCCCTAAACCCTAAATTCTCGTAGATTTTCCTAGTACTATATGGTAGTTTCCCTAAACAGGGGGACCCCAATATAGACCCCAATATGTTACAATCGTTATTATCAGGACCCCCAACATGGTACCCCTAATTTTGGGAAACCCCCATATTCACATGCGATATAGAATTTTGGAGGATTCTGACTCCTAGCCCCTCAAGCCCCTCACCCTGAACTCTAAATCCCTAGACTCTGAATCCCTAGACCCCTGAAATCCTAGAGTCGCTTGGATCCCTATATCTTCCGATATGATCCCTCTTCTAGGGTTTATTGTCTAGGGTTTGATTGCCAAAGACCATTTTCGCAGGTACGGGTTGGTTTCATGGAAGCAGCATGTTCTTCAAGTACCTAACAATCATATATGCCCCCCCAGAACGTAACTTACAAAACTTCCAAATTCCAAAATATGGAGCATGATATGGGGTCAAACGACCCCAAGGCAAAGTCCCTTAACTCCTCAATCCCCTGACTCCTCGAAGCCTCCCTATAAACTCTGTATACACCTCAGGAACCTTATAATCCCACCAAACCTTGATCCCCAAACCTCAAACCCTACAAACCCCAAGCCCTATAACCCCTATAAGCCCTATAACCCTCTATATAATGCTTATGAACCTTATAAACCCTATAATCAATCCTTCTCAACCCCAAACCACCTATAAGCCATACAACCCTTATAACCCTAAAATTCTTGTCAACCTTATAAATCCTAAACCCTAAACCCTCTATATTATTCTTATGAACCTTACGGACCCTATAATCCTTATTATAACCCCTATAAGCCCTATAAACCCTCTATATACTTCTTACGAACCTTATAAACCCTAAACCCTAAACCCCTACAAACCCCAAAACACCTGCCGAGATCAAGAAGACTAAGCTGGAAGTGACGTACTCCTACTGGGATGGCCCCTTGGGCCTTCTTTGGTTCTTATAGGGTTCAGATAGGGTATAGGGTTTAGGGCTTAGGGTTTTGGGGCTTAGGGTTTTGAGGCATAGGGCGTAGGGCTACTGGGATGGCCCCTTGGGCCTTCTCTGGTGAAGGGTTAAGGGCTTTAGGGTATAGGGTTTAGGGTTTGGGGTTTAGGGTTTAGGGCATAGGGTTTAGGGTTTAGGGCTTTAGGGTATACCTGAGCCCCAAAAGTATGTCGAAAAATGGCCCGAAACCTTTAACAACAGCCATAAAGGCCATTATTTTACATACTTTAGAGGTCCAGGTAGGGTTTAGGGTTTGGGGTTTAGGATTGAGGGCTTTGGGTTTAGGGTTTAGGGGGGGGTGTACTTGGGGGTTCGGGGTTTAAATGGGCAGGGCGTATGTTGTTTCTTCCCTCTGTTGTTTCTTTGTTCTTTCCTCCTCTATTGTCTCCTGAGTTCAAAGTTGTGGGGCTTGCGGATGGTGCGGCATCTGATCTTGTTTGGGTAGTTTCATAGCGCCATAACAATTACCAATGTCAGGGTTCTAGATTCCTGGTAGAAGTACGGTATGGAGTACCTCAAGCAGACCTCCGCACGATCTGTGTAATTATCCAGGCTACATATTAGGGCAACTACCTCAAAAGGACATCAACATGGTTTTGGCATTTCTTTCGGCTCCGGTATCATGGAGCTGGGTACAGATGAGGGTCGGTACAAGTTGTAAGGGCGAGGCGGAAATTGAAAATTGGAGGAGATGAGGAGTTCGCGCTTGATCAGGGTTTATGGTTCAGGGTTGCGGGCTTGATTAGGGTTCAGGCGCGTTGATTTGAGTTTGCGACGCGATTGCACTCCGGCAGAAGGCTTCAAGAGAGTTTATTGGTAAGTTCTTGTGCCTTGTAGTGAGTAGCGCGCGTTGTTCAATCACGGTTTTGCCCAAAGGTCGCAAGATACTATCTCTCGCGCTGTTCCCCATTATTTCGTTAGGGCTCAGCAAGGCTAATTGAGGGGCCTTGGGGGGATGCGTAGCTGGGGTGGTAGTGGAACTGATGCATCACTGATACAACGGTTGCGAGAGTTGCAGGATCAATGCGTAGAATCTGAATTGTTTACCCCTCCCCCCTTCCTTTCCTAAACCCTAAACCCTGAACCCTAACCCCAGCTTCACTAATTACATTTCCTTGGGACTCAGACTCAGCTGACTGGAACGACTGTGCAAATACCATTCAAAATTAAAGCTCAGTAAAGCAGAGGAAGCCAAGGAATTCCTGAACTCTGAGTGGATCTCTTTCAGTTGTGGTTGCTTGTACAAGTTGCTTGGAAAAGCGTGGAAAAGCTGCCGGAACTGCGTAAACTTGCTCTCAAACCTGTTCTGCCAAACCCCTAAACCCTAAAGCCCCTGATCCGTCTAAAGCAGGAAGCCTTCGTACAAAGCAGAATCCCCCTGGATACCACTACGCACTTCCCGTCAACCCCTACATACACCAGCATGTCGCTATATTTGCGCATATAGTACAACATAAATTGCGTTCACAAGGCTCCGGGCATCGCCGAAATTGCGTGATCGAGAGAGGATATACCATCGGCCAGGGCCCAGTTGGGACTGAGGATCTGCCATAATATGCACCCTAGATCCCTGCAGCAACCCTTACCTAAACCGCAACAGTACGTAAAATAATAGCCCCAGACCCCATAATAGCAGCCATAAGGGCCATCATTTTGCACACTTTTGGGGTCCAGGTACACCCCAAACCCTAAACCGCTTTGGGATTAATCATGGCTTCCCTTTCTACCCCCTAAAGCTGCAATGGGAACGCGGGAGTCTTTGGAGGGCGCTTTTGGGCTTTTCCTGTTCGCTTGGCCAAAGTAATCACGGGCTTGGGGTTTGAACATATGGAGCTTTAAGAAGATTAGCTCCCGAGAAAAGATATCAAAAAGGCTCCCCGTCGCTATCATATGATGACTATAGAAGGGTCCTATCTTTAGGCGTTGGGGTAAAATCCCCCTTCTTCTTCATGGGCTTCAGGCCTTAGGAGGAGTCTGCGGATTTGTGGTTTGGGGGCTTTAGAGTTTAACAGCTCGTGGGCTTCAGGGCGGGCTTTAGGGTTCATGGCTTCTTGAGGTTTAGCAGGCTTAACTCCCACCACTCCCCTACTACCCTCTCCCCCTAGGTTCCCCTTAATGAGCATTGATTATCCAAATTTCTTTGAATAACCTGAATTGAGGGGGAGCCCTGGCGGGGGCAAGAAGGGGTTGTAAGGGAATCCATAATAACATTTCCGTATCCTGAACGATGCCATGAGCCCCAGGTAAGCCATCTTTCTTCCCTCAAAACCTCTGAAGACTCTGGCATCTAGAGGCTACTGTACTACAGAGATCCATAGCTTGTGCTTCAGCTCCCTATGCTTACTTAGTCGTTAGAAGAACTTGAGCCTTCTTGGGCTGCTGTTTTGGGTTTGCATAAGAAAGCTTAAGCTTTTTTTACCCCTGGTTATTGGGCAAGAGAGTGCGATTATTGATATATACTGAGACCATAGAGTTCAAGACGTCCCTAGTAAGCATCAAAAAATGACGGAGATGATTGGAACCGTTTTTCTCCGCAAGGAAACCCAAGTTATCGCTCACCCACCCAAAACAGCGTGATGACAACTTGTGGCGACTGAGGGGAGTTTGAGCTTCCGGGCCGAAGAGGGTTTAGGGTTTAGGGCCGCTGCGCTGCCGTGAGCGGACTTGGAAGCGTGAGGCTAGGGACACGTGCCACCCTTGAGGTCATGTTGAGTAACATACCTACCCGCCCTTCATCACAAGTCATAACCTTTTTTTTGGTAACCCCAATCTTTTTCATGAGGACCCTAATGTTTACCATGTCACTCTTGCAGGGTCCTTCTTATAAATGTTAGGCACTAGTATCCCTTTTACTATCAAAGTACCACCATTCTTGGCCATTTGGTTCTCCATTACTAAAGTTTTACCTTATTGAAGACCCCTAAGCCTCAGCCTAAACCCTAAACCCTAGAGTAAAGCTTAAACCTTAAGCCCAAACCCCTGAAGCCTAAACCCTAAGCCTCTAAACCCTACGCCCAAAACCCTCAAGCCCAAACCCTACACCCGCAAAGCCTAGACCCCAAAACCCCTAAAGCCGAAATGGCAAAGCCTAAAGCCCAAACCCAATGCTCGGACTTTTGGCTCCTAGGTACCCCAGTAATACCCTTTTCCCATTTTTATTTGGGGTCTCCTTATTTCCCTTACACCCTTAAACCCTTAAACCCTAAACCCTAAGCCCTTAAACCCTTAAACCCTTAAACCCTTAAACCCTTAAACCCTAAACCCTAAACCCTTAAACCCTTAAAGCCTCAACCCTTAAACCCTAGAACGCATGTTGGGGCCTACTAGAGAACCTAGACTCTGGTCTGCAAGGCCAGTTCCTTCAGAAAGCAAAGGCAGAGCTGGAGAAGAGAAGCTCGTCTGACTGAGGATGCGCATTGTAGGACTTAGGGCTAAGGGTTCAGGGTTTAGGGGTTAGGGGTTTAGGGTTTGAGGCGTTTAGAAGTTTAGGGGTTTAGGCTTGTATCTGTGAAGTTCGGCGTTTAGGTCTCGCGATTTCATATCTTCGTTTTAGGAATTAGGGTTTAGAGTTTATTGGCATCCGTCTTCAGTCTGGGTGCCTGTGCAAGAGATCAAAGTCACCTTGTCATGTAGGCAAAGCAACAAGTGCAAGCTTTCACCATGGCACACCAAATTTGTCAATATGCATAGACCGCTCCTCTAGGTTGGAGACTGAGGTTACTGTAGTGGCGTTTTATGCTAAAGAACAGAACGGGACCCAGAAGATGCTTTGGTTGCTGTTAAGCAACTAATCTGCACTACGATATATGGGGTATGTATAATGAAGAATAGATTTTCCTCAATATAGTCGCTTAAACTAACTTCCTAGACCCTAAACCCTATATATCCCTACATACCCCTATAGAAATCCCCCATATACCCCCATCATAGTAACTTAAAGTGAGTTCCTTAGCAGCAACCCAGACGTCTTCCTGGCACGCCGCGAAGTGCAAAGCGTAGGTCGTAGTTGGAACAAGGATGAGACGCTTCACAGCAATGTCCAACAACAGGAAACACCCTCCCCCCCCGCCCCCCACTCCTCGCCCCTGTATATTTGGAGTTTAGGCTTTAGGGTTTAGGGCTTAGGGCCCCCGAGTACTAAGTACCTGAACCCCTGAACCCAAAAGTATGTAGAATACAGGTCTTTGGGGTTATTCTTAGGAATTTTGGTCTATTGTTTTACCTACTTTGGTGGGCCAGGTATTTCTCACAAGAGCCCATGTGTATTGCAGGACGTCTTGATGTTGGGGCTACGGGGCCTTCATCATTAGTATCAGGCGGTCACTTAGAGTCCTATACGCGCAGGGGACTTAACAAGTAGGTCAAGGGGGTGAACAGAAGACTAAAGCCCGACTTACAAACGCATGTATAGCCAACTTATTTGTTACGAGGACTAAGTTTGTAACCCTCCTTATATTAACCTCCCACCCTCCTAATATTAAATACTACCCGTCGTGGTATATTATAGCAGATGGGGAGAATTCAATATTAGGGGGGGCATTTGATATTATGGGGGAGAGATTCTTAAGGTTTGCATCCTCGGGTCTGGGGCACCAACAACCCTAATCAAGGGCTAACTTCCATGGCTCAGGGATCTCAACCCGAAGCCCTAAACCGAAGATATTCCATGCCTTTGAGATCTAAGTACACCAAAGGGCGCAAACTCAAAGGGTATGAAAGCAAACTCCCCGCCGTTCTTTCATCAGAAGTATCCGTTCTGGATTATGGACCCTCAATCGAGAGCTTCTCAAAATTCCCGCAAGCCTAAACCCTAAACCCTACAAACTCGTTCATGGGAAGCCCCCCAGAACACGCCGCAACCCTAAACCCTAAACCCTAAACCCTAAACCCCCATACATCCGTAGGGATGCTAGGTCCCAAACCCCTCATCCTCCGGTTAAGGGTTTGTTGGGTTTAGGGCCTACAGGGTTTAAGGTTTAGACGCTTTGGGGTTTATAGGGTTTAGGGTTTATAGGGTTTAGGGTTTATAGGGTTTATTGTTGATAAGGTTTAGGGTTTATACGGTTTACAGGGTTTACAGGGTTTAGGGTTTATAGGGTTTCGGGTCTAGAATTCACTCAGGGTTGTCCCAAAATCTGAACCCTGAGCCCTAAGCCTTAAGCCATGGATCCTATGCACAAGATGGATCCTATGCACAAGATCCTAAATCCTAAGCCCCTCAACCCTAAACCCTAAACCTCTAAGAAGCTTAAGCCTCGAACCTACCTACAACCCTAACTTTAAGCCCTCAGCCCTAAATCCCTAATTCCTAAATCCCAAGCAAAAGACCCCAAACCATGTCTTGAGAAGACACAGGGGCACAAAACAGCTGAGGTGATTTTCCAGAGCTCAGAACGGTGACTTGCTGGCTTTAGGGTTTAGGGTTTAGGGTTTAGGGTTCAAAGTTTAGGGTTCAGGGCTACATCTGGACATTTATGGAAGGCGGTTTAGGGTTCAATGACCGTGCGGGGTTAGGTTATATGGCCCTGCACGTATATGTAGGAGTATATAGGTTTATAGGGTGCAGGGTTCATTTTTTGGGGGTATTTACGAGAGTATAGGGTTTGGGGTTGAGGGCTATACAGGCAATATATAGGAAAGCAACTTGTTAGGGGTGTGGGCTTACGACTCAGGGTTAGGGCTTAGGGGCCTAAATACTTAAAGTGATAAATTTAACGGATCGTAGGATCTTCATTTCGAAGGTGCACAGGATTATGGAGTTTTGTTCGAGTGCCCTAAAGTGAGGGGCCGTGTTGCACGTGCCGAAAAAAGACATGATTTGCACAAACCAACCTTTTATGTCGGGTTTAGAGTACGTCATATTTATGCTGAGTATATCCATGTAAACGGCGATAGGTAAGGTATACGATGTACATGGCGACATGTAAGGTATACAATATGGAAAAAGGGCTGCCAAATTTGAAACGAATGTTACGGGGGTTCGATCCCACGGTGTTGGGGGTCTGGGGAAAAGGGTTTAGGATCTCTAGGAAGTTTAGGGCTTCAGGATTTTGGATTTTTGGTTGTTGATTGAATATCTGTTTTGCAATTGTTGTTTGTTTGGTTGCTTAAGTTGAGGATTGATTGTTGTAAGCTCAGGGTTAGGATGTCCTTAAGGGGGGGTTGGTCCAAGGGGGTTGGTAACCTAGTAATCCCCATTATTCCCTTATATTTCCCTAAGCTTTCCTAAGGTTTGCCAAGGCTCCATTGTACCCTCCCCTCTCGAACCACCCCCTTTAGGATCCTATAACAGGGTTTGGGGTTGAGGATTGCATAAATTGTGTCATGCCATAAGGCTTCGCAAGACATTCCGAGGGGCTGAGATGGCACCTCTTTTAGTATCAAGGTGTTGTTACCTAAGCCCCCAAAAGTATGTGCAATAACCGTTTTTTGGGCTATTCTGATGGTTTTGGTGCTAATATTTTGCCTACTTTTGGGGTCCAGGTAGGTTTAGGGGTCTAGGTTAGGAGGACCCCAACCCTGTAATAGTAATATAATACAAAGGTTAAGAATATATGAGGACCCTAATATAATCTGTATTATCCCTTATAGTCACTATTACAGGGTGGGGGGTCCTCCTAAAGTATAGAAGTCCAGACCCTAAATCCTAAATCCTAAACCCTGAACCCTAAACCCTAAACCCTAAAACCTAAACCCTAAATCCTAAACCCTAAACCCTAAACCCTAAATCCTGGTTTAGGGGTCTAGGGTTTTCCCAACTCATGGTTTGCAGTGAGTTGTAGTGAAGCCTTCAACTGCAAACTTCCGGGGTTGTAATTCCAAATCCCGTGGTATGGCTTGAAGCTGGGCCATTTACAGCTAGCCCACTGCTGATTGCAGTTACTAGTGGGAATCTACCCGCAAGGGCCATAAAGTCACGATTCTGAAAACTATTTTGCCCAGTCAAACCCTAATCCCCAAACCATGTCGGGGCTTCCATTGGCTTTTCCACCGTTATAGCTTGCTTGAAGCGTGAATACACGGATTTACGTGCCCGTATGTGCGGGGGACTGGATTTGTCCTGGACTTGGGTCTTGCTAGATCCACTTCGAAGTTGAGCTTCTGTGTTTCCACAGAGCCGTGGGTTTAGGGTGTTTGATTTAAGGTGTTTTTGGTTCAGGGTGTGCTTTGGGATCTGGTGTCTAAGTTTTCTCTCGTGATGTTGACCCCTTGCTTGGGTTCTGTATAGCAATGCAGGGCTTGATTGTAAGAGGCAAGACCTGCATTCATCAGACTTGGTTTTTTTCAAATCTACTCCAGGAAATCCTACAGGAACCCCCATCATCCTCCTGCTAACCCCGTATGAGCTATAGTCTACACTCCTTAAAAGGGGGTCATACAGGGGACTACTATAGTGGTTCTTAAGAACCCTAAACCCCAAACCCTACACCCCAAATCTTGATCCTAAAACCTTGATCTCCCAGCCCTGACGCTCTTTTCTTAACACACGACTCCGCGGTGTAGGGCTTAACGCAAAACCCTAAACCCTAAGGTTTAGGGTGAGAAACTTTTGGAAGCTAGCCAGCTCAGGTCGGCTCAGATACTCTCATGTCCGCCTCTCGTGGGTTTGGGAGGTTCAGAGTATATGGGGGGGTCAGGGTGCAGGGTTTGTGTGGTCTAGGGTTTTCAGGTATTCTCTCCGTCTGATAGAAAATCCCAACTACCTAGCACTGTTCCATACAGTACCATTACATGTGAGGGGAGGCCTTATTTCTTTGGGGGTGGGGGCTATGGTGCAGAGATCATAGTTGAGGAGGCAATCCTACACCCCAACCCCGAAATCCAAAACCCTAGATTAGAAGATGTGGAATTGCTAAAGCGGCAAGTGGGAAGTTGAGAGTTGGGTTTGAAGCCAGGAGCACACTCCCCAAAAACAAGCTAAACATGAGACTCGAAACTTTAAACCAGCAAGCTGAAACGACAAGGCCAAAACCGTGCGCTTTCAATATTCACCTTTGCCAATAAAGGTTCCCAGGACTCGAATAACAGGGTTTTAGGGCCCACATACAATTAGTATTGTGGCATTTGAGCCCTCAAATCCTATTGTTTAAGTCCTTGGACCCTTGGGGTTGGTCTTCAGCTTACTCTCGGTAAGGTTTGAGCACCTAGGTTGGACATTAGCACTTCACCCTAAACCCTACAACTCAACGCCCTCCACCCTATACACTAAAAAACCATCAACCCTAAAACCCCTAAAACCCTCAACCCTGAAACCCTAAACCCTAAACCCTCAACCCTAAAACTCTAAACCCTAAACCCTACACCGGGGTCCCCCTAATAATCCGCAACATATCGTCATCCCGATGGAGCTCCAAGCTCCGGAAGCCCCACATGAGCCCTAATCTAAGCTCTCTGAAGGGGATTACATAGGGGACTACTATAGGGTCCTCAAAGGGGAGCTATATAGGGGATTCTATAATATAGGGTTTAGGACTTAGGATTTAGGGCTTAGGGTTTAAATTACTTAAAGGGGGTTATATATTGGACTATATATATATGACTACAGGAGTTTAGACTATGGCTCACGTGACAATGTTGACGAGTGCCCGTCTCTTGCTTTCTGCATCTGAACACCACGAAGTTTGCGTCTCGTAAAGTGGGTTTCAGCAGGATGCCGGAGGGAGAATTAGGATTATGTAAGGATTCTAGGGGCCTCCTTCAAAATTGTAGATGGAGACTGCTTTGAAAGATATAAATTTATACATGCTTCCGGTTGCCATCCGAATTGGTGAGAAGGCCGGTTGCTGATTCGTTTTTGGACTTCAGGCTGTTGGTCGTGACCGAGGGAGCATAACGCTCTTTGCTCGCTATTTTGAAAGTCATATCAGCTACGCGTGGCTCAATGATGTCGAGTGATTGGTGCGAATGGGCTGGAGAGTGCCCATTGTGGCAAACCCTAAATTTCTAAACCGCATGGGGCTTCCCCAAGAGAGTTTTTGAATAAAGCGATAATCAGCTTCTACAGCGCCCTGACGCCCTAGAGCCTGATACTCTTCAACCCTAAACCTTAAACCCTGTAGTAGTTTCCATCTTCTTTTCCATTAGTTTTATCAAATCTCCATGATAAACCCTAAACCCTGTAGTAGTTTCCATTTTCGTTTCCATGATTACTACATAACCCGCTCTTCAACCCTAAACCCTAAACCCTAGACCCTGTAGTAGTTTCCATTTTCTTTTCCATTATTACTATATAGCCCCTATAAATGGTAACCCTAAACCCTTAACCTTAAGTAGTAGTTTCCATTTTTCTTTTCCATTATTACTACATAACCCCTATAAATGGCCCTAAACCCTAAACCCTAAGTAGTTGTTTCCATTTTCTTTTTCATTAGTATTATCAAATCCCTATGAATGGTACGCCAGCCTCAACCCTAAGTAGTAGTTTCCATTTTCTTTTCCATTATTACTACATAACCCCTGTAAATGGTAAGCCACCCCTCAAGGTACCTACGAAACCCTAAACCCTAAGTAGTAGTTTCCATTTTCTTTTATCAAATCCCTATAAACAACCCTAAACTCTAAGCCCGAAATAGTAGCTTCCATTTTCTTTTCCATGATTACTAGTTTTCTTTTCCATTCTTATTATATGATCCCTATGAATGGTAAGCCGCCCCTCGAGGTACGTGAAGGAGGATCTGATCATCCCTCACAACGTCTCCTTCTATGAGTTGATCAAGGCAACACCCTGTGAGCTATAGTCTGAATTCCTTAAAGGGGGTTTTATAGGGTTTAGGGTTTAGGGTCTGAACTCCTTAAAGGGGGTTATATAAGGTTTAGGGTTTAGGATTTAGGGTTTAGGGTTTAGGGTTCAGGGTCTAAACTCCTTAAAGGGGGTTTTATAGGGCATTATGTAGGGGAGTATTAAATGGGGTATAGCTCATGTGAGAACAAGGTCTACGGTTTAGACTTTACCTGGACCCCGAAAGTAGGTGAAATAATGGTCCAAAACCCCTAAACATAGCCCAAACGGCAATTATTCTACATATTTTTGGGGTTCAGGTACGATCTAGAACTTAATGTTTTTGGTTCATTGTTTTGGTTTCAGGGTTTAGGGTGGAAGGACAGAGTTTGTATACAATAGGTTTTTGAAGATGTGGCCCGTCTTGGGGTCCCGTTTATGTTGCGCCCCTCAAGGTACTGTACCCGGACAAGGCACATCGGGACATACATGATGGACACTGACAGCGGATGCTACTAGCGGCAGCATGCAAGAAGGGAGGCATGTTTGCCAGATATCTGCCAGAAGGAACCCCGAAAGACTAAACAAACCCAAAAACCCTAAACCCTAAATAGTAGTTTCCATTTTCTTTTCTATTATTCATATCCCTATATGTCCCCCTATAACCACGTAGCATTTCAGGTATATACGAGGAGTTTGGTAACCCAACCCGCAAAACGGAGGCCTATTACTATCATGTAGGTCCTAATTGTTGGAGTTGGGATTGCCAAAGTCCTCTTGTTATCTGTAATGCGTAAACCTGACTGTTTGTGTAGAGTTCAGGGTAGAAGATTGAATGGTCAATGCTATCCCGCTACAATCCGTATAGATAAAGGAAAGTATTCTCCAAACTTCCAGAAATATGGCTGGTAAATACGGCCTTGCACCTTGAATCCTAAACCCTAAATCCTAAACCATCATCCCTAATCCTTAAAGCCCTCATTGAAGCGAAAGCTGGTAATTACTCAGGCCCTTACATTACCCACTCAGTTGCTCCCGAACCTCCACCTAAACCCCAGAGTATGTAAAATAGTAAGCCCTAGAACCTAAACCCTAAGCCCTAAACCCTTGAAACAAAACCAAACAGGCTATAATTATTCTATGTAGGTTAAAGGTCCAGGCAAGAATTTTGCTCCGGGAGTGAATGTCTCGCGGTACAGGGTTTCAGAGTGACGCAGGGTTAATGGGGGTTAATAGCGTTTATTATATGGTTTAGGGTTCAGGGTTTAGGGTTATTGAGTTTTGGGTTTGGGCTATGCCCTAACCACAGATATTCCGACGTTCCCATGTACGTGACCTGTAATTCTTTTAAATGAGTCATTGTTAGATATAGGTTGTTTTGCGAAAGCCCGAAACAGCGAATAGAGATATGGTTATATCCCCAAGGAATAACGGCCGCTCCTAGAGCCCTTAAAGAGTTTCTATCCCAAGAAGCAATGCCTAAACCCCCCAAAGTATGTAAAATAGTAGCCTTAAACCCATAACAACAGCCATAAAGGCCATGATTTTACATACTTTTGGGGTCCAGGTGGAAACCTTAAAGCCTGAACCCCAAACCCCAAAAGACCAGGGCTCCTTGAGCTTTTACCCTATGCGATAGCGCAGACGAACAATTCCGTAGGGTAACAAAACCTAAACTCACAAACCCCTAAGCCCCTAACGTCCCTAACAGCCGTTTGAAAGGAGAAAGCCCGAGGGAAGTCGGGACCCCTTTTCCACTTTGACGTGCACGAGGCGCTTTCTGGATTGCTTGTTCTAATGAGCGTTTAGGCTTTAAGATTAAGGAAAGGGTTTGGGTTTAGGCGTTTAGGGTTTACAAGTTTAGTGCTTTTTTCAGGGTTAATTAATACAGGGTTTTACTTTGGGACTTTTGGGCTATCGTGTTTTGTTTGTATAGGGTTAGCATTTTCCGGCTGTAGTCTAGGACTGTAAGATTATTTTCCCAGGGTACTTGGAGGCCCATGGGACTTAGTAACCACGTATAACTGGGCTTATAACCCTACTTATAATCCCCCTGAATGGTTTTATAGGGGTTACCCCAATTATAAGTAGGGTTATAATCCCAGTTATAAATAGGTACTAAGTCCCATGGGCCTCCAATTAAGAAACGTTTTCGCGCTCTAGGGGTCTAGTGCTTGCTTGCTTGTTTGGGGTTTCGAAGGGGTTTGGTTGCTTTTTTTGAGGTGGGGTTAGGAAGGGTGTTCGGGCCAGAGGGTCTTAGGCCCAGTTTGATGGGGTTAGTAAGGCTCTGTGGGTTCTAGGGGTTGTTCAGGGCTTTAGGAGTTTTGCGCTCAGACTAGATAAAGGTGTTGCGGGCTTTAGAACGACTCCCTAAACCCTAAATCGCGTGTGCAATTGGGGTATTGGTGAGATCTTTTTTTACGGTGCTCATAGTCTTAGGATTCTAGAACTGTGGAGCTTAGATCCGCGGGTTTAGGGTTTTGGGTACAGGGTTTAGGGTTCAGGGTTTAGGATTCAGTGTGTCGGGTTTCAGGTTTAGAGCCATTTGGGATGGAGGTTGGCAAGTTGAGGGCTTCGGCGGGTTGGGATCTTTCAATACAGGGGTGCACTTCAAGTTGGATGGCACCAGAACGTTGTAGCTTGTGCAGAGCATACGAGACTGCAGAAGGGTAGCTGGTCAATAGTTAGTTCATCCCGGAACTCTCTAGATGGCATGGGACTCAGCTGAATGGCTAGTAAGTCAGCCCGTATCACCTTTTATAACCATATCTACAAACAATTAGGCTAATTCCAAGACCATCTAAGTTGCGCACGTGCACAGGCAGGTGCTCACTTTCACAAACCTCGAATACCCAAAGCCCAAAATCCCGAACCCTAAGCCCTAAACCACTGGTGCTCGCACAGGACATTCGCATGTCCAACGACTCTCGAATAGAGAAGGCGCCTTCCAGGGCTTAGGGCTCAGGCCCTAAGCCTTAAACCTTAAACCCTAAACCCTAAAAGGGCTTGGGAGACCAAACCCTACACTTTTCAGTGATTCCCCCTTACAGTACCTGTTACCACAATGGGTAGTAGGAGTTATAAAGCCATCCCCTTAGTAAGGACTGTTTAGAGGACAGTTACTGGATGGGGGAATGGCCCAATTTATACCCCAAATCCCTACACCCTACGCCCTCCCACAACCTCAGTGTTTTGGATTGTTCAGCCCTTGTTTATCAAATTTAGACATCAGTTTATCCCCGTGAAGAGAAATGATTCCTGCAAACAGGTTTTGTCGTTTGTACGGGCTGCAGTGATGGCTACTGAGGAAATCCTAATCGGATAGCTCAGCCTTGACTTGGATCCCGAAATATGTAATTCACTGCCTATCGGACGCTTTTTTCTGGGGGTGTTGGGCCACTGTAATGTCTAATTACTTCCCGGGCCCAAGAGGGTTTCAAGGTTTAAGGCTTCAGGGTGCTTTAAGTTGTTATTGGAAATCTGTGGGATACTCTATATGGGTGTATGCATTTTTG